>SJYC01023747.1:0-14846 GCA_006408675.1 Madoqua kirkii
ATTCTAATAAGTGGAAAATTATTTTTATATATCAAACATTCAAAAATACAGTTTACTAAATCTTGCACAATAAAAGGTGGAAAACTCGAATGATCTTTCTAAACATGAATGATATTGAAGCAACCCTTTTATCTATGCCCATAAACAGAACAACTGGATGAGTTGGTTTTCAAGTAAATTGTATAAAGTGTCTAAGAAACCAATAATTCCAATCTAAAAAATATCTTTCAGAGAATAAAATAAAGGAGGAGATTACTTTCCAATGTTTTTTGTTTTTTGGAGGATCATACAACCTCATAACCAAAACTGCACAAAAGGGTATAGCTAGGAACTCTTGTAAGAAAAGGATAAGCATATAATAGACCACCACCATTCACGAGCATGCAAGAGTTCCAAATAAAATTTTAGCAAACAGCATTCAACAATGAATGAAAATACCATTGCATCATGGTTAATATGAGATTGTTCTAGGAATGACTAATGTTGGGAAATCTATAAACATATTCAACTGTATTAATGGACCAAGTAAGAAATTTAAATTTGAATCATACAATAAAAACTTTTTCAATAACACTTGGCAATCATTTATAATGAAAACTTGTACTGAACTATGATTAAGCAAAAACTTTCTTAACTGGATAAAGGAGAGCTTAAAGAAGTCTACGAGAGAAACAGAATAACGAGAAACCTACACATATAAGGAAATGCAGTATATTGGAAAAGGAAAAAACAAAAAGGACTGGCAAAGAAGATTAGCAGAAAAAGTATATTCTATTTAACAAGTGGCGCTGCTGTGTACAGGCTTCCGTGGTGGTTCAGAGGTTAAAGCGTCTGCCTGAAATGTGGGAGACTTGGGAGGAAAAAAGGGGGGGGGATTTCATCCTGCATCAAAAACAAAACTAATTTCCAAGTAACTTAAAGACTTAAGTATGATAACTAAATCAATAAAAATTTCAAAAATAAGGATAATATTTCTATGCCTACAGATGTGGGAAAGGTTTCTAAAACAATCCACCAAAACCAAAGCATAAATAAAATCAGCAATTTGACTTCTGTTGAATTCAGTTCACTTGTTCAGTTGTGTCTGACTCTGCATTCCCATAGACTGCAGAACACCAAGGTTCCCTGTCCACCACCAACTCCCAGAGCGTGCTCAAACTAATGTACATTGAGTCGGTGATGTCATCTAAACATCTCATCGTCTGTCGTCCCCTTCTCCTCCCGCCTTCAAATTTTCCCAGCGTCAGGGTCTTTTCAAATGAGTCAGTTCTTCCCATCAGGTGGCCAAAGTATTGGAGTTTCAGCCTCAGCATTAGTCTTTGCAATGAATATTCAGGACTGTTTCCTTTAGGATGGCCTGGTTGGATTTCCTTGCCATCCAAGGGACTCTCAAGAGTCTTCTCAAACACCACAGTTCAAAAGCACCAGTTCTTTGGGGCTCAGCTTTCTTTACAGTCCGACTCTCACATCTGTACATGACTACTGGAAAAACCAAAGCCTTGACTAGACAGACCTTTGTTGGCAAAGTAATGTCTCTACTTTAAATATGTGTCTAGGTTGGTCATAGCTCTTCTTCCAAGGAGAAAACTTCTTTTAATTTCATGGCTGTAGTCACCATCTGCAGTGATTTTGGAGCTGCCCCTCCCTCCGTCCCCCACCAAATAAGGTCTCTCATTGTTTCCACCGTTTCCTCATCTATTTGCCTTGAAGTGATGGGACCAGATGCCATGGTCTTAGTTTTAAGCCAAATTTTTCACTCTCCTCTTTCACTTTCATCAAGAGGCTCTTTAGTTCTTCTTTACTTTCTGCCATAAGGGTGGTGTCATCTGCATACCTGAGGTTACTGGTATTTCTCCTGGAAATCTTGATTCCAGTTTGTGCTTCATCCAGTCCAGCATTTCCCATGATTTACTTTGCATATAAGTTAATTAAACAGGGTGACAATATGCAGCCTTAACATACTTATTTCCTGATTTGGAACCCATCTGTTGTTCCGCGTCCAGTTCTAACTGTTGCTTCTTGACTTGCAAACAGGTTTCTCAGGAAGCAGGTCAGATGGTCTGGTATTCCCATCTCTTTGAGAATTATCCACAGCTTCTTGTGATCCACACAGTCAAAGGCTTTGGCATAGTCAATAAAGCAGAAGTAGATTTTTTTTCTGGAACTCTTCCTTTTTTGATGATCCAGCAGATGTTGGCAATTTGATCTCTGGCTCCTCTGCCTTTTCTAAATTCAGCTCGAACATTTGAAATTTCATAGTTCATGTACTTTTGAAGTGTGGCTTGGAGAATTTTGAGCATTACTTTGCTAGCATGTGAGATGAGAGCAACTGTGTGGTAATTTCAACATTCTTTGGCATTGTATTTCTTTGAAATTGAAATGAAAACTGACCTTTTGCAGTCCCGCGGCCACTGCTGAGTTTTCCAAATTTACTGGCATTGTGAGTGCAGTTCTTTCACAGGATCATCTTTTAGGGTTTAAAATAGCCCAACTGGAATTCCTTCACCTCCACTAGCTTTGCTCATAGCGATTCTTCCTAAGGCCTACTTGTCTTCACATTTCAGGCTGTCTGGATCTAGGTGAGTGATCATACCATCATGGTTATCTGATTCATGAAGATCTGTTTTTGTATGGTTCCTCAGTGTATTCTTGACACCTCTTCTTAACATTTTCTACTTCTGTTAGGTCCATACCATTTCTGTCCTTTATTGTGCATGAAATGTTCCCTTGGCATTTCTAATTTTTGTGAAGAGATCTCTAGTCTTTCCCATTCTATTGTTTTCCTATATTTCTTTGCACTGATCACTCAGGAAGGCTTTCTTATCTCTCCTTGCTATTCTTTGGAACGCTGCATTCAAATGAGCCTATCTGTTCTTTTTTCCTTTGCCTTTCAAGTCTTTTCTTTTCTCAGCTATTTTTAAGGCCTCCTCAGCAAACCATTTTGCCTTTTTGCATTTCTTTTTCTTGGGGATGGTCTTGATCACTGCCTCCTGCACAGTGTCACGAGCCTCCATCCATATTGCGTCAGGCACTCTATCAGATCCAGTCCCTTGAATCTATTTGCTACTTCCACTGTATAATCATAAGGGATTTTATTTAGGTCATACCTGAATGGTCTAGTGCTTTTCCCTACTTTCTTCAATTTGAGTCTGAATTTGCTAATAAGAAGTTCATCATCTGAGCTGCACGGTGCTGAAGCAGTGGCTGTGTAGCACTGGAGTGACTTTGAGAAAATAAACCACTTCTGGTGGCAATGGAAAAACCCCAGTAAGATGGTAAGAGGGGCAAAATCACACTTAGAATCTAACCCATACCTGCCAGAGATGCTCAGAAGGCTCAAACAAACTTTGTGCACACTACGATCCAGAAACCCCACATAGACTGAGACAAAACTGTGTTTGAGCATCTCCTGTGGAGGCCTGGGTCAGCAGTGAGCTGCTGCAGGGGCAGGGGCTCTGGGTGCAGCAGACCTGGGTCTGGCATAAACCCTCTTGGAGGAGGTCGCCATTAACCCCACTTTAGAGCCACCAGAACTTACACAGGACTGGGGAAACAGACTCTAGGAGGGCACAGACAAAACCCTGTGAGCATCAGGACCCAGGAGAAAGGAGCAGTGACCCCACAAGGTACTGACCCAGACTTGCCCAAGAGTGCCCAGGAGTCTGTGGTCAGTGGTCACGTGCTGCAGGGTCGGGGCACTGCGTGCAGCAGTGTATGCAGGGGACCTTTTGATGGAGGTTGCCATTATCTTCATTATCTCCACCATAGTTTGGCCTCAGGTCAAATAACAGGGAGGGAACACAGCCCCACCCATCAGCAGAAAATTAGATTAAAGATTTACTGAGCATAGATTTACTGCCCCTCAGAACAAGACCCAGTTTCCCCCTCAGTTGGTCTCTCCCATCACGAAGCCTCAATGAGCCTTTTATCCTTCTCCATCCGAAGGCAGACAGGCTGACAACAATCACAGAAAACTAACCAATGGTCATATGGACCACAGCCTGGTCCAACTCAATGAAACTGTGAGCCATGCCCTGTAGGGCCACCCAAGATGGACATGTCGTGGTGGAGAGTTCTAAGAAAATGATGTCCACTGGAGAAGGGAACGGCAAACCACTTCAGTATTCTTGCCTTGAGAGCCCTATGAACAGTATGAAAAGGTAAATGATAGGATGCTGAAAGGTGAACTCCCCAGGTTGGTAGGTACCCAATATGGTACTGGAGATGGGTGGAGAAATAACTCCAGAAAGAACGAAGAGATGGAGCCAAAGCAAAAACAGCATGCAGATGTGGATGTGACTGGTGGTGGAGGTAAAGTCTGATGCTGCAAAGAGCAATATTGAACTGTTAGGGACTCGCTGCCAACAGAGACCACCAGACGGAGCTTCGAGAAAAGGAATTTATTAGAGAATTCGGATCCGGGCCCCCACCAAGCCAATTATAGGTGGAAAGCCCTGATGCTTTGCTTCGGGGATCTTTTATACCTAAGTGAAGGGGATGATTTAAACAAGGCGAGTTGGCAAAGCGGGATTGGCTACACAGCGGGCCAGGTTTATGACGCGCATTGTGACAACTGCGGTTTGTAGCAAGATCCAGTTTCTCAGGGTAACAAGTTCCTGTTTCTCAGGGTAAGAACCTCATTCTTGGGTGCAGAACAAACATTGTGGTTTTGCTCAGTACATTGATATGCATCAGCCACAGGTGTACACGAGCTCCCAATCCTGAAACCCCCTCCCACCTCACACAAATCTTGGTTCAAATCTCGATTCAGTCATTTATTGACCATCTGGCTTCTCTGCTGGTTGTTAGGGACTTTTGTGCGAGTGGGGCTTTCCGCTTGGATGAACCCTGGCTGCCTCTTTCTTAACCACCAGATCCCCTGCTGAGAAATGTTCTTAACCGTCAGGTCCCCTGCCAAGAAGTTTTTAAATGATAGGTCTATCAGTTCGACACCATGAATTACAGCACACCAGGCCTCCCTGTCCATCACCAACTCCCAGAGTTCACTCAAACTCATGTCCATCGAGTCGGTGATGCCATCTAGCCATCTCATCCTCTGTCATCCACTTCTCCTCTTGCCCCCAATCCCTCCCAGCATCAAAGTCTTTTCCAATGAGTCAACTGTTTGCATCAGGTGGCTAAAGTATTTGAGTAACAGCTTTAGCATCAGTCCTTCCAAAGAACACCCAGAACTGATCTCCTTTAGAATTGACTGGTTGGATCTCCCTGCAGTCCAAGGGACTCTCAAGAGTTCTCCAACACCACAGTTCAAAAGTATCAGTTCTTTGGCACTCAGCTTTCTTCACAGTCCAGCTTTCACATTCATACATGACCACTGGAAAAACCTAGCCTTGACTAGATGGACCTTTGTTGGCAAAGTAATGTCTCTGCTTTTCAATATGCTATCCTGGTTGGTCATAACTTACCTTCCAAGGAGTAAGCATTTTTAAATTTCATGGCTGCAATCACCATCTGACACTGTTTCCCTCTCTATTTCCCATAAAGTGATGGGACCAAATGCCATGATCTTTGTTTTCTGAATTTTGAGCCTTAAGCCAACTTTTTCACTCTTCTCTTTCACTTTCATCAAGAGGCTTTTTAGTTCCTCTTCACTTTCTGCCATTAGGGTGGTGTCATCTGCATATCTGAGGTTACTGATATTTCTCCTGGCAATCTTGATTCCAGCTTGTACTTCTTCCAGCAAATTTCAAGTGGTCAAACAGGAGATGGCAAGAGTGAACATCTACATTTTAGCAATCAACAAACCAAATGGACTGAATGTGTGAATTTAGCTCAGATGACCATTTTATCTACTACTGTGGGCAAGAATCCTTAAAGAAATGGAGTAGCCATCATAGTCAACAAAAGAGTCTGAAATGCAGTACTTGGATGCAATCTCAAAAATGACTGAATGATCTCTGTTCATCTTCAAGGCAAACTATTCAATATCACAGTAATCCAAGTCTATGCTCTAACCAGTAATGCTGAAGAAGCTGAAGTTGAACATTTCTATGAATCCTACAAGACCTTCTAGAACTAACACCCAAAACAGATGCTTTTTTATTATAAGGGTCTGGAATGTAAAAGTAGGAAGTCAAGAAACACCTGGAGTAACAGGTAAATTTGGCTTTGGAGTACAGAATGAAGTAGGACAAAGGCTAATAGAGTTTTTCCAAGAGAATGCACTGGTCATAGCAAATATCCTCTTCCAATAGCACAAGAGAAAACTCTACACATGGAGATCACCAGATGGTCAATACCAAAATTATATTGATTGTATTCTTTGCAGCCAATGATTGAGAAGCTCTATACAGTCAGCAAAAACAAGACTGGGACCTGACTCTAGCTCAGATAACGACTTTTGTTACATTACATCTATTCTTGTTAAACCCCATAAAGAGATGAAAATAGAAGCCACAAACTGAGAGAAAACATTTGTAATCATGTAAGTGACAGAAATTTAACTTGCAAAATGGATAAATATTTTAAATAAAATAATAACAAGTCCCAGCACAATTGAAAAAGGGGGAAATGTAGATAGACATGATCTTGCTTTTCAGTACAAAGGAAAATGTCACCGCCCGTTGACATTTGAAAAGATATTGACCATATAAGGAATACAATGTAGATACAATGAGCTGTTTTTTCATAGCTACAAGTTTAACCATATCTAAGTTTATCAGGAGACCTGGGTTTGATCCCTGGGTTTGGAAGATCCCCTGAGGAGGGAATGTCAACCCTCTCCAGTATTCTTTCATGGAGAATCCCATGGACAGAGGACCCTGGTGGTCAACAGTCCTTGGAGTCACAAAGAGTCGGACATGAGTGACTAAGCGCAGCTCACAGCTCATGAAATTTATCAATACCAAAATTTAACAAGGATGCAAAGCAGAAGTAGTTCCCATGCTCACTAGATGCCTATATCTATGCCATTTTATGAAAGCAACGCAGAAATGGTATTAACAATAGACTTAGCTTTTCACTCAAAATTTCTTACATGGGGTCTTTCCCACAGAAATATAGACTTAGGATCAAGATATCGATGGAAACAGATGTTTACTGAAGCATTATTCATAAAGGCAGAAAGGAGGAACAAAGTGACAAATAGGGGAAATAATGAAATAAATTATAGTACATTTCTACCAAGGGACTCTTTTACAGCTATTAAAAATAATGGATTAGAACTATGCTACCCGATAAAAGAGAATTATACAAGGTATAACTGATTAGAAAGCTTGATGTGGGAGATATGTATAATAAGAAAAATAACCTGTAAGATAAGTTCCCATTTTGGAAGGTAAAATTGGCAAAAATGCCCATTTGTTCTTGCAAACACACAGACATACAGATGTATATTAGTGTGTGTATATTGTGCCCCGTGTGTAAGCACAAGCAAAGCATGAAGCATATCGCACATGTTGTTATATATGCTGCCTTGTCAGAGGGACTGGGGTGGTTGTGAGGGGGGAACAAGGCTAGACAAATGAAGAAAGACTGCACAAAAATGATGTAATTGATTTATGTAGAATAGTACCTGCCTGTATATACAGATGAAGTATTTTAAAAGCTCCACAAGCAGTATAAATTTGTATTGAGTAATTTGTACCATTTTGTGATGGATTCCAAAGTTGAGGTGGGTGAAATCAAGTTGCAGACTAACATACAGTAGCATTCTGTGTGTGAAGGGAATTTCCATATATATATATATATATATGTATTTAAGAAGAAAGGCATATAAGAATATATCAGTTTAGTTTAGTCACTCAGTCATGTCTGACTCTGTGACTCATGGACTGCAGTATGCCAGGCTTCCCTGTCCATCACCAATTCCCAGAGCCTGCTCAAACTCCTGTCTACTGGGTCGGTGATGCCATCTAACCAACTGTAAATGCTGGTCACTTAGCATGGTAGAGGTGACGATGTGGTGAAGAGATGAGTAGAAGGGCAATGATTCCGTCTGTCTTTATCCGTTTATGCTCTGTATTGCATAACTCCTCACAATAAGGATTTATGTATCCATTACCTACTGCTGTGTAACAAACCACTCCAAACAAAGTGGTTTAAAAGAAAAGAACACTTATTCTTTTTATGATTCTGTGGGTTTTCTGGGGAGTCTTCTGCTCTGGACTGGTTTATGTGGCTCAACTAGACAATCTCATGTGTCTGAAGAGTTGATTTGGTATCACTGATGTGATGGAGAGCAATTGACCACATGTGGATCACCATTTAGTAAGCTAGCTTAGATCAACATCATCAGAGTCATGAGGCTCCCAAGAAAAACAATAAAACAAGCTCCAGTAAGGAAGTTCTTCATAAGCCTCTGCTCTTGACATATATTAATGTTGCCAAAGCAAGTCACAGAGTCCAAAAAGAGTCCTAAGGGCACAGATAGAAAAATAATAATTTGTAAGCACTTTTACAACCTATCACAATGTATTTGCAAACTTATTTTTACTATCATTTCGTTCATTTCAGTTGTTTCCCATTGAAAGCACACTTATTAAGGCACTCATTATCTTTTTCTTTTTTTTCCTGCATCATATTTCTTGTCTGATCTTAGTTACTTACACCCTTGCCAGTGAAAGTGCTGGAGTCCCAACCACTGGACCACGAAAGAATTCCCAAGGTGCTTATTATCTTTTAAACATAGACTTTCTTACAAGGATCCTTCATGAATCATTTCTTATTCTCTTCTGTGCCATACTACATTGCTCATTTTCTATATTCCCTATTCACCATTCTTTGGAAGAAACAATGCTAAAGCTGAAACTCCAGTACTTTGGCCACCTCATGCAAAGAGTTGACTCACTGGAAAAGACTCTGATGCTGGGAGGGATTGGGGGCAGGAGGAGAAGGGGACAACAGAGGATGAGATGGCTGGATGGCATCATGGACTCCATGGACGTGAGTCTGAGTGAACTCCAGGAGTTGGTGATGGACAGGGAGGCTTGGTGTGCTGTGATTCATGGGGTTGCAAAGAGTTGGACACAACTGAGTGACTGAACTGAACTGATTCACCACTGAAGTGTGGTCAGGGAATCTATAATTCCTAGTTTCCATAGATAATCCTCGTTTATGCTTGTTTCCTTATCAGGTTTAGAATTTGTTTTGTATCTTTAATAATTTTCTAACAAAATAATATTACTAATTTTTTCATTTAAACAAGCCAGGATAGGTTTGGGAGACATCTAGTACTTTGCACTTATTGTTTCTGTTAGGGTCTTATTTAAAAACCTATGAGATGCTTGTATAGTGAACCAGATATTCACCTTGGGGGTGTGTGTGTGCTTGGTGGCTCAGTCATATCCGACAATTTGTGATCCCTTGGCCATAGCCTGCCAAGATCCTCTGTTCATGGGATTTTCCAGGCTGGAATACTGGAGTGGCATTGCCATTCCCTTCTCTGGGGATCTTGCTGGCTCAGGGATGGAACCCTGGTCTCTTCCATCTCCTGTGTTGGCAGAGAGATTCTTTACCACTTGAGTCACCTTAACAACTGCCTGTACATGGAAAATGACCAGAAATAACCAGTCCTTCTGTTTCAGATGATTTCTAGGTGTTATATGTGGCTCAGCTGGTAAAGAAACTGTCTGCAATGTTGGAGACCTGGGTTCGATCCCTGGGTTGGGAAGATCCCCTGGCCTAGAGAATTATGGACCGTATAGTCCATGGGGTCGCAAAGAGTCAGGCACGACTGAACGACTTTTTCACTTTCAGAGACTTGACGCACTTAGATTTCGTGTTGGTGTTAATGTGCTGGAGGAAGGACGTGTGCTGCACCTGCTGGCCATTTGGTATACTAGCCACTGGTGCCGTAGCTCCACCATGGCACCTAAAGGGAAACTGAAATGCCCAGGTCAGTGAACAGTCTGGGAAATTGCAGGTTACCATATATAGGGAAATACATCAGGAAACAGGGACTAACCATCTCTTTGACCACAATCACAACAGCAGTTCTTTCCCAATATTTATTGATTTTAACGTCTGGTAATCTTGTTTCTTTTTGGTAAATCTTGTTGAACACAAAGAGCTTTAAAAAGTGAATGCTTAATTAAAAATTAATACTGAATTCCAGTTACTAAAGAAGGTTGATGATGAATGCTGTCTTCAAAAAGTATTTTTCAACATTTACCATATCTGCTATGAAAAGCATAGCAAATCACTAGCTATGGAAACACAGAATCACAAATATGATGAAGAAAAGTCAGATTTGCTTCAAGTTAGGAGCTGATTTATGAAGAATGTTTCCCCAAACAACTAGTTAACTCAGGAGACTATAGAAGCTAATTTACATATCTATCTTAAAACATGACTTTCTTTTGAGACTGCATGCTGATTTTACTTTCTTTCATTTTTATTTGCAGTTTTCTCCTACAAGTAACAAAAAGTGAAGTGATAGCCTTTCCATTAATATAAGAAACATATAAATTAAGATAGTTTTATACTGGAATCAATAGATGCTATCAATAGAAAACTAGTTAATTTTAATAATGATTTGATTTTTTAAAAATTCTTCTTAAAATCAAGAGGAAATTTTTGGAAGTCATTAGTCAAATGTTACAGAGAAGGCAATGGCACCCCACTCAAGTACTCTTGCCTGGAAAATCCCATATGAGGAGCCTGGTAGGCTGCAGTCCATGGGATCGCTAAGAGTCAGACACAAATGAACGACTTCACTTTCACACATTGGAAATGGCAGCCCACTGCAGTGTTCTTGCCTGGAGAATCCCAGGGACGAGGGAGCCTGATGGGCTGCCGTCTACGGGGTCACACAGAGTCGGACACGACTAACATGACGTAGCAGCAGCAGGAGTTGAACATTAAGCAGCTGACATTTGTGGGAATGATGCTGTAAATTCAGGTGAAAGTACAACATTGAAATAGTTGTTTCCATCGTGGTCATATGAATACAAACTTTGACGGAGCAGATGAATAAAAACTTACGGTTTTACTAATTTTATGGAGAAGAAATATGCAAGGAATTGTTACTGATGCCTTTACAATCCATAATTATGTCCATTCAAGCAGTTTAAAAAATTCATTAGACTAGCAATGCTACTTTCTTCTTGTTGCTCATGATAAATCAGATTTTAGAAATATTTCAGCTTTGAAAGAACTATTTTATAAATCAATCTGAATGTTTTAAATGATAGTAAGCTATTTTATTTTTCAGATGCATATTCTAAATTTTGAATGTATAGTGTTAAAACCTGTTAACAATATAGTAACATTTGTGGGAATGATGCTGTAAATTCAGGTGAAAGTACAACATTGAAATAGTTGTTTCCATCGTGGTCATATGAATACAAACTTTGATGGAGCAGATGAATAAAAACTTACGGTTTTACTAATTTTATGGAGAAGAAATATGCAAGGAATTGTTACTGATGCCTTTTACAATCCATAATTATGTCCATTCAAGCAGTTTAAAAAATTCATTAGACTAGCAATGCTACTTTCTTCTTGTTGCTCATGATAAATCAGATTTTAGAAATATTTCAGCTTTGAAAGAACTATTTTATAAATCAATCTGAATGTTTTAAATGATAGTAAACTATTTTATTTTTCAGATGCATATTCTAAATTTTGAATGTATAGTGTTAAAAATTGTTAACAATATAGTCAATGTTATGAGTGTGAAAAAGTTTTTAGATTTTTAACTTTTAGAAATTTGAATATATATTCTGTATTGAAAATTTTGTTTCAATTTCAAAAAATTGAAAAATGTATTCTGTCCTGGAATGCAGTGATATTGAGAAAGTCCTCTAGTTTGCAGCAATTTGATTTAGGGAAATGTTAAAAGGAATCATATATAGAACAATATCTTTGACAAGTTTTTGTCTTGTAGAAATGTTTAGCATAGTTAGATTCTCTAAATGGAGGGGGAAAGAAAATAACTGTGAAAATATCTAGTTGAGATATTTATTCATCTTACTATGCAACATATAAGAGTATACTCCATTAACAGAATTTGCTGTTGGTTTAGAGTTATCTCATATCCACAGAGAGAATATTTCGTCAACTAAAATGATCATGTATAGAGATAAGAGTCCATAGATGATAGCAACATCTTTAAATGTGTTAGCCATGGCATGAAACTTTGAAAAAGATTACAAGTAATTTTATGAATAAATTAGTAAGATCAGAATGAAAAGAGAGCATTCTCCTAGGAGGCAAAAAGAAACAAACAATAGCAACTCAGTATTAGAAACAGATATTGCTAAGAAACTGATTAGAGTATATGAACATGTGCTGAAAACAAATATTCTACTTATTAAATTTTAACATTCAGATAAGTATAGCATGATTTTATAATATTTAAAGATTATTTTATGTCTTTGAAAATAGTTTTAAATAGTATCCAGTTATATGTACACTGATAGAGTAAAACATAGATGTTACTAAGCTTCATATGAAATTTTAGGTTAATAAGCCTTATTTGTTAGAGTAATTTTAAGTTCACAGCAAAAGAATAGGGTTCTCACATGGCCACATATTCCCACATATGCTCAACTTCCCTATTATCAACATCCCCCACCAGAGTGGTAAGTTTGCTATAATCAATAAGCCTACATAGACATTCACTATCACCCAAGGTCCATAGTAGTTTACAATAGAGTTCCCTGTCGATGTTGTACATTCTGTGAGTTTGGAAAAAACCATCATGATGTGTATCCACAGTCACAGTATCATACGGAATGTTCTCACTGTCCTAAAATCCTCTGTGTTTGGCTAATCTTCACCTGCCGTCTCCAACCCTGGCAGCCACCGATCTTTGCACTGTCTTCATAGTTTCTGCCTTTTCCTGGATGTCATGTGTGCTGTGCTCAGGCACTGAGTTGTGTCTGACTCTTTGTGACTCCATGGTCTGTTCATGGGGATTCTCCAGGCAAAAATACTGAAGTGGGTTGCCATGCCCTCCTCCAGGGGATCTTTCTAACACAGGGATCAAACCCAGGTCTCCTGCATTACAGGCAGATTCTTTACTGTCTGAGCCACCAGGGAAGCCCTTAGTTATGTGTATTTACAGTTTCTTCCTCATTTGATGACTTGTGAGTTCATTTCTTTTTAACACTGAGTAATATTCCACTGTCTGGATGGATATGCCACGGTTTACGTATCCAGTCACCTACTAGAGAACATCATGGTTGCTGTAATTCTTGACAATTACGAGGAAAGCTGCTTAAAATTACCTGTGTGCAGATTTTTGTGTGATGGTTTCAACTCCAGTGGATAAATAATGAAAAATAAGATTTATGGATTGTATGGTTAGAGTATATAGTTTACGTATCCAGTCACCTACTAGAGAACATCATGGTTGCTGTAATTCTTGACAATTACGAGGAAAGCTGCTTAAAATTACCTGTGTGCAGATTTTTGTGTGATGGTTTCAACTCCAGTGGATAAATAATGAAAAATAAGATTTATGGATTGTATGGTTAGAGTATATTTAGTTTTATAAGGAAGTGTTTTCCAAAGTTGCAATCATACCAGCAATGACTGAGAGGAAAGTTCTTATTTCTCAACATCCTTGTCAGCATTTGGTATTGTCAACATGTTAGATTTTGGTCATTTTAGTAGTGGCATCTCATTGTTTTACTCTGCATTTCCCTGGTGACTTATGATGTGGACTATCTCTCATTTGTCATCTGTGTACCTTTTTTGGATAAGCTGTTTGTTTAGGGCTTTTGTTCATTTTTAAATTGAGTTTTTCTTGTTGAGTTTAAAGTTCATTGTCTATCTTTAATAGGAGTCCTTTATTTTCTCCCAGCCTGTGAGTTTTCTTCTCAGCATTTCTGCATTGTCTTTTGCAGAGCAGACATTCATAGTTTTGATGATGTCCAACTCATCAATGATTTCGCTCACTGATGATGCCTCTGGTGTTGCACGCCGTGCAAAGGTCACCTAGGTTTCTCTTAGGCTATTTTCAAGGAGAATTTACAGCTTTGCACGTTAGAGCTTTGGGTATTAATTTTGTCTATTGATCAAGTCTGTTTCTAGATCTATTTCTTTGCATGTGACTGTCAGTTCTAGCCCCATTTGTGGAAAAGACGACCTTTGCTTGATGGTATAGTTTTGCTTCTTTGCCCAAGATCGGTTGACTATACTTACATCGGTCTGTTTCTAGGCCCTCTCTTATGTTCCACTGATCTGTCTGTTCTTTTCAGTAAAGCACTATCTTGATCACTTTAGCTTTAGAGTAAGACAAGTCAGCTTATCTGATTGTGTTCTTCTGCAATACTGAATTGGCTTTTGCCATCCTGAGTGGTGCAGTGGTAAAGAATCTGCCTACCAAAACAGGAGGTATAAAAGATGTGGGTTCAATCCCTGGGTCAGGAAGACCCCCTGGAGTAGGAAAAGGCAACCCGATCCAGGATTCTTGCCTGAAAAATTCCATGGGCAGAGGAGCCTGGCTGTCTACAGTCCATAGGATTGCAAAAAGTTGGACTCAGCTAGCCACACATGCTCCTCCTCCTCCTTTGCCATTCCATATAAACTAGAACCTTTTTGTCCATATTCATAAAATAACTTGCTGGAATTCTGATTAACGTTGTGTTGAATCTCTGCATCCATTTTGGGAAGATATCTTGAAAACATTGAGACTTCCTACTCATAAAACATGTCTCCACTTATTTAGTTATTATTTTATATCTTTCATCAGAGTTTTGTAGCTTTTCTCATGTAGATCTTGAACACATTTTGTTAGATATATACCTAAGTGTTTCATTTTGGAAAATTTTAATATAAATGGTTTTTAATTTTAAATTCCAGTTGTTTATTGCAATTATTTAGGAAAACAATTAACTTCTGTTTGTTACCCTTATATTCTATAACTTTGCTATCAA
>SJYC01023748.1:0-24055 GCA_006408675.1 Madoqua kirkii
AAGGCTTTGGCATAGTCAATAAAGTAGAAATAGATGTTTTTTCTGGAACTCTCTTGCTTCTTCAATGATTCAGTGGATGTTGGCAATTTGATCTCTGGTCACTTAGTAATTCCAAGATGTATTTTTCAATTTGTTTTAAAGTTCTTTTGAATCTTCTGCTTAGATGATTTTGTTCCCTGTGGATGAGGACAATTATATTTCTCCTTCCCCATCTGTATAGTTTTATTTTTTTTCTGATTGCATTATCTAGGTTTTATAGTACAGTGACGAAAAGTAGTAGTGGGAGATGATATCTGCTTTGTTCCATCTTTGTAGAAAAGCTTCATGTTTATCGCCATGAAGTATGATGTCGGCTATAGGTTTTTTATAGACATTGTGTATTTAATTGAGAAAGAACCTTTCTATTCCTCATTTGCTGAGATTTTTTTTTATCATGAATGTTAGATTCATGATAAAAATGTTATCATGTTAGATATAATTAGATTTTGTAAAAATGCATTTCTGCATCAGTTGATATGAATATTGGCTTCTGAATGTTGAAGTAGCTTTGTATACCTGGGATAAGTCAACCTGCTCAAGATGTATAATTATTTTCATATGCTGTTGTATTCACTTTGTCAGTTTTCTGTTGAAGACTTTATATGACTTTAATTATTTTAACTTCTCTTTCTTACTCAAAAGTTTTAAGTTTGAATATTAAATTTAAAATGTGTCACCCTAAGCATGGTAGAAAAGGGTAAGCTTTAGAAGTAGCAAACTTGCATTCTTATTCCAGTTCTGACATTTACATTATTAAATCAAGAAATTATCCCTTTGCTCTTGAAGGCTCATTATTTTCACTGGCAAAATTCAGTCATTTAATAGTCAACCACTTACTGCCTGTTACATGACAGATGATGTTCTAGGTGGTGAAGTTAAACAACAGTTAAGACAGACAAAAATCTGTTCTCATGAAAAGGGTAAGCTTTAGAAGTAGCAGACTTGCATTCTTATTCCAGTTCTGACATTTACATTATTAAATCAAGAAATTATCCCTTTGCTCTTGAAGGCTCATTATTTTCACTGGCAAAATTCAGTCATTTAATAGTCAACCACTTACTGCCTGTTACATGACAGATGATGTTCTAGGTGGTGAAGTTAAACAACAGTTAAGACGACAAAAATCTGTTCTCATGAAACCAAAATACTACAGGACTGAAAATAAGCAATAAACATACTAATAAAATGTGCATCTTATAGCAGTAAATAGCAAAGACAAAAGAGCAAAGGACAGTGAGACAGCGTAGGAAATTTGAGGGTAAGCAAGACTGCGATTGTAAGAAGGGTGACCGGGGACGGACTTATTTCTTCAGACTATAACTTGAGTGTAGAAACAAGGAAGTGAAGGAGCAACACATGTGGGTGTCCGGGGAGTCAACGATTCCCAGTGCAGGAGAAACCAGCAAGCGCTTGAGGCAGGAACTTACCCAGGCTCCTTGAGGGAGAACAAGAGAGCCCGCGTGACCAGAGCTGAATGAAAGGAAAGACGGTGGGAGATGAACTGGACAGGAAGAGAGGCGGCTATGCTGTGATCTGGTGGCCTCTCGTAGTTTATGGTGAAGGGTTTGATTTTCACTCTGTAAGGTGAATGCAGGCGTGCCATGGGCGTGACTTGCACTTCCGCAGGATCACCCCAGCCTGTTTGGTCAAACAGACTGAAGACAGCAAGCATGAAACGGAAAGAGTGAGCATTATCTTAGAGACAATGGGGGCTTGGGACATGTTGGCGAGAGTACTGGTGGTGAGAAGGGGATGGATTCTGAGTAATTCTAGTGGCAGCACAAAAAGATTAGCTGCTTAGTCAGATGTGAGCTTGAGAGAAAGAGAAGAATCAAGGGTAACTCCAAGTTTTCGATCTGAACAAACCAAGGACAAAATGAGTAACACTTACTGCACAGGGTTATGGGGATTCAGTGAGAAGGTGCAGGTCAAAGGCTTGATTTATCCTTCTGCCCTGATTTCAGAACCTTATTTCTTTAAGCTGTGTGTATTATTTGTACTAGTTTTTCACTGTGTAGGGAAATTTAAAAGATGACACCACTAGTCTTGAGTTCTTTTTAAGCCTTGGGAGAGGGCGGGATGATTTGGAAGAATGGCATTGAAACATGTATAATATCATATAAGAAACAAATCGCCAGTCTAGGTTCAGTGCAGGACACAGGATGCTTGGGGTTGGTGCGCTGGGATAACCCAGAGGGATGGTATGGGGAGGGAGGTGGGAGGGGGGTTCAGGAGTGGGAACTTACGTACACCCGTGGCGGATTCATGTTGATATATGGCAAAACCAATACAGTATTGTAAAGTAAATAAATAAATAAAATTAAAAACAGAAAAAAAAAGAAATGGAACCCAGGCAGGTGGAGTTGATGAGGGCTGAGGTTGAGGAAAGAGCTTGAGTTCATGATTCAGATTCAGCAGATGTATGTGGAGTGCCTACTTGGGTCTGAAGTGGTACTATACATGTAGACGTGCTATCTCATTTGATCCTCACAAAAACCCCATAAACAAAACAAACAAACAGACAAAAACCCTTGGAATGTTCATAGCAAAACCCTTTGAAGGGCGTGTTATAATCCCCACCTCACTGAGACTTGGGGGGGGTTACGGGGCTCACCCAGTGTCTCAGGAAAACAGACTGTGATTTAAAGAAGGCCATGCTTTATTCTACCACCTGTCTTCGTGGAAACTAAATCTTCATCTGAATCTGTTCGTCTCTCAACTCATTTTAAGAAACACAGCTTGATTGGTGTGCAGAAGTACTTTTGTTCTGCATTTTCCATCTGGGTGACTTCTTTCCCATTTTTATATCCTAACAATGCTGTACTGGTTATGATTTTTTTAAATTTAATACCACCCTCTGATTTTTTGTGTATCTTTTCTCTCTCTATGGAAGGTCCTCTGTTTACACATCAGGAAAACTTCTGCTTGACAGAAGCTTAAAGAATGCATTTTTCTATAAATTTTCTGATTTCCCCAAGTGGAATTAAAGGTGTGTACCTAGTTCCCTGCTTCATACCACAGAGGAGTAATTGCCATATTGTACAGTGAAGGAGTACACTTGTCTCTATGGCAAGGATACAAGCTTGCTAGGGACAAGAATTTTGTTTTCTTTGTCTCTGAATTTCCATGCCTGAGTCACTTCCAAGAACACAGACTCACAGCGAGGGCATGTCGATGTATAAATGGATGAACTGCTCAAAATTCATACAGTGAGCATGAAATGACATCATAGGAGCTTTCCTTGAAACTTAAGGCTAGACAGTGGGGGAAAAAATAATTCTTGGGCCTGATGTTGCCTATCTCTGCCGAGTAGAGTGATTCTGAAACAGCTGAGTCTAGACTTCAAGGTCATCTTTGAAGGGATCATTGCTTTCTCCCGGGGGTGAGGAAACCTTAGAACACATTAAGGGAAATGGCAGTGACCCTGCACCCTCACCGACACTCAGTCCCTGTGGAGAATTCCCCCCTGCACCGCGGGATGGCATCGTGAGAGGCCTGGTGCTCCCTGCTCTGCAAACTCGCTCTGTGCTGAGGCAGTCCTCCAGCGAGCACCGCCCTCGGCTGTTCTGTCCCAGAGCTGTATCTGACAGTAAATACTTCTGATATTTCAAAACCCGCTCACTGAGATGGCAGATTTGCTACAGGGAACTTCACTGTAAAGAGTTTCTACTCTTTTCTTTTTTTTTTTTTTGACAAATGTATAGAGTATATTAGCTTTTCCTGCTCAAATTTATGGTGTAATAAAGCGTACTGTGCCCCAGCCCTGTTAGGAGAGCAGAAGTGAGGGCTCCTCTTGCTGGCTACTGATAAATCCGGCCGGATTCTTACCATGAGCAGAAGGCTGATTGACATTTAAAGAGCAGAGTGGTGGAAAGGACACCCAGTCCAGGATGGTGAGAGATGAGAGAAACGACTCCTGAGCGGTGTGATGCAAGGATCTGGCAGGCCCCATATTTCTCCAGTTACAATTTATGCCTTCAGGTTGTTACTCCATCACGGCTCATGTTTGTCACGCACGCATACAAGCCTGCAGGTCACGGAGGCTCCAGTCTGAGTCCTGAAGGAAATCCAAGGGGCACAATTTTGCCTCTGACTTTCCTCTGTACCCCCAGGGAAAATTTACATGTAGGAATTGAAGAAAGGGATATGTATAGTTTGGGGCTTTGACAAAAGAAAATCAATATTGGGTAAGTTTTTCCGTGGGCTGAGAAACCTAGGGCTTTTAGCAAGAATATATTAAAGGAAGGTTCCTTGTGCCTGGAAAAAAAAAAAATCTCTCTTAGAATCAAAAGTCAATTTTTTCCTCATGGCAAACATCAAACCCACTTAGTTCCTTAATAAATACTTTTTTGAATGGATCCAAAAATCGTATCATCATTTGTGTTAACAACAAAAATAACAGCTAATATTTATGAAACTACGAAGTACTTTTCAATTGCCAAGTACTTCATATTTGTTAAGTACTTGGATGCACTCAGACTAATTAAGGTCATTTTATAGCTTTCCTTCATCAATCCTGAACATTAGACTATACAGCAGTGTTTCATTCTCATCTTACAGGGGTGAAAACTGAAATTCAAAGAAGCAAAATTTTTTTCTAAAAGCCACACAGTGGGGAAAAGGGGACAATCAGCATACCCAGATTTCAGGTCAGTTTCAGTCAGTGACAGCTCGTTCTAATCCAGAAATATTGTCAAGACATTAATTAGTTATCTAATACATTTTTGTTTAAATAAGTTTATTGAAGATAATTAATTTGTGGTTATTATAAATAGCCAAACCACTTACATATAAAAAGAAATAAATTAACATCATCTGAAATCCACCATCCAGAGATAACCAATTACTGTTTGGATGAGCAGTCCATCAAACATTTCTCTATGGATATGTACAGAATTATGCACAAGATTTTATGTAAATGGAATAATATCGAACATACTGTTCTAAAACCTGTTTTATTTTTCACTCAGCAATATGTCATGGGCATCTTTCCATGTCAATAAATATAGACTTGCATCATCATTTTTAATTGCAGCATAATTAGAAATCACAATATTTTAGAGAGGGAAAAACATGGCGAAGACTGTCTACTCCAACCTTTTGTCCAGTCTAGAAATATTATATATAACTTCCCTGGCTGAAAATCACACAGATTCTGCTTCACGTTTTCATTCAAAGACTATAATTCTAATAGTAAGAGAGTTGAGCCAAACTCCCCTTCTCTGTAACTTTCACATACTAAATTGTATGTCTGTACTGCTTCCCGGTGGCTCAGAGGTTAAACGTCTGCCTGCAATTCGGGAGACCTGGGTTCAATCCCTGTGACAGGAAGATCCCCTGGAGAAGGAAATGGCAACCCACTCCAGCACTCTTGCCTAGAGAACTCCATGGACAGAGAAGCTTGGTGGACTACAGTTGGCAAAGAGTCGGACATGACTGAGCGACTTCACTTTCACTATTAAACCCAGTTATCATCCCTGATTTCTACTTTTTCAGTCACGTGTTCCCTAAATCACACATCCCCAACTCTTTCTTCTTCATGAGTCAGAACTTCCAAACTTTTACCTACCTGAATTCTCTTCCCCAGTAACTAACAAGTTAAAGAGCAGAGCACAGGTCATCCACCATCTGTGGTGCAAGGAGCACATAACTTAGTGATACTTTTGCACTCCAGTCATTGGACATCTTTCTTAACTGATAGCTCAGATGGTAAAGAATCTGCCTGCAAAGTGGGAGACCCAGGTTCGATCCCTGGATCAGGCAGATCCCCTGGAGAAGGGAATGGCAACTCACTCTGGTATTCTTGCCTTGAGAATTCCATGAACAGAGGAGCCTGGCAGGCTACAGTCCATGGAGTCACAAAGAGTTGGACGCAACTGAGTGACTGACACTTTCAATTTTCTTTTTTTTCCCAATAAAGTCTAATGCTGAAGGTTTTGGAGAGATGAACAGATGGATAGGGGTCATCTATCGGAACCAGAGTCAGTACTACAGATGTACATGGAAATTTTTTTCAGGAGGCCTTAAAGTATGACTGAAAAGTGATCTTTTTAAACAACTATTCAGATATGCAAAGGCAGCATGGTGGAACAAAATATTTAAATGTTCTTATTCATTAAAAGCTCAATGCTCTGAAATTAAGAAAAAACCTAAAGATATTATGGAAACTTCCATGAAAGCTGACCCAGTAGCATTCAATACCATCTTGCTCAACAACTTAAAAAATTACTTTTCATAATTAGCTGGAGGCCCATATGTCTGCAGAGGCTTACTCAGTGTCATATGGAAGGGAAGAGGGAAGACTGATCTCCCAGAACACACATGCAAATTAGCGCTACCAGCAAGTTAGCAACGTGATGAAAGCTTTCATTAAACACTTGGTCAGGTAGCTTATATCGAGGGAGATTAACTAAACTTGAGGGGCTGGGCCTCAAGGTCGGGGGCCAATGTCTCTTTTCAGAAGTAATGTGAAAAGCTGCTGTTGAGTTTTGTTGTTATCTTGAAGACAGCTGAGAGTCTGGCTTGAGTAATTAAAATGCTAATTGGAAATTCACCATTCATCAGAGGAAATCGCAATGAGTCAATTTTCTTTTCTTTCTTTCTTTTTTTTTTCCGAAGTGTTTTCTCTGGTGATGGCAGATGTTGAGGTTGTGAATTCATTGTGTGTCCTAGATGTAGAGAAATCTTCCATTCAAGCTGAGTTTTTCTTCTCCTGTATTTTTGTTGATTGTCTACTTAAATTAACCTTTCCTAATGAGATGGAGATTCGTTGGCTATGTCTGTAACTTACTGCCTGTGAAATTAGTTACTCTGGATAATTCATCCCATGGGTGACAAGGGTGAGATCACAGACGGAACCACCAGGTGAGAATGGAGAACATAAAAATGCCCTCTGCTATTGCACCCGCAGCCTGCTGTTAGCAGAATGCACATGATAAGCACAGACTTTAGATAACCCCAATTTATCACCAGCCCATCTGGATTTGGAGCCCAGAACATCCCACTGGGAGCTTGTGCTTAGTCATTCAGTTGTATCCAACTCTTTGTGACCCCAAGGACTGTAGCCTGTCAGCCTCCACTGCCCATGGAATTTTCCAGGCAAGAATACTGGAGTGTGTGCCATTTCTTATTCCAAGGGATCTTCTCAACTCAGGGACTGAACCTATGTCTCTTGTGTCTTCCTTACTGGCAGGCAGATTCTTTACCATGTGCCACCTTGGGAGTTTAGCTGAATCTTATCAGCCACTGAGAGTATAAAGCCACCAGATGTCAGTATCGGTGCACAGCAATTGTAACAAAACTTCCTTCTTGGCCAAATCACAAAACCTAGCTTAGAGGAAGATGTAGACAAGCAATGTAAAGGTAGAGAATTTAAGTTGTTAATCATCTATTTTTTCTGAGTAAGAGCTGACTTATTCTAGAGATAATTATCTCAACTTCTTTTTTGAATCTTTAAATAAAGATTCTGGGGACAGCATTATCACTGAATTTTCCAATTTTTTTTGGTAAGAATTTTTGAATAAATAATCTTTGAGGTTTGAGAAGGAAGAAAGAAAGTCTGATAGGCAAATATATTTGTAAAATGCTACTTTTAATTATATGTCTGCCACAAGGATTCTTTGAATTTATAATGGATTATGTCTTACAAGTCTTCAAAATGAGATAAAGGTATACATCACTATCAACACTAGTTGGCCATGTTATTAAAAGAAATCACTTTTCCAAGAGAATACTTTATAAACACTGGCTGCTAGAAACTTCTTGTTTTATAAATAATGAACTCAGTGTTATATGACCAACTGACAAGCTCAATACTGCCTTCAACTTAAAAGCACAATTTTGTCCACTTCTCCCACCCACGCTTTTATGAAGTATCTGTATGCAACACTTAAAATGCTAATATTGTGGATAGAAATGGAAATCGGGTTAAAATAAAATGTCTGGAGGTTGCTAGAGGACTGACGTTAAGGCGCTTGTTTTTGTTGTGCTAACTTGAAACTCAGGCAAGAAAAATGTAAGCATTGCCAGAAAATTCTGCAGAGTGAACTCACAAGCAACAGGTGCCTGGGCAAACAAAATCTGGTAGAGACAAATGACAGACTGCCTAATGCCCAGAAGGAAAACTTAGAGTTTATTTGTGAAATTAAGACATTTTATAACAAGCATCTATGTGGAAGGATTAGAAAGCCACAGTCATATCCAGGACAACATGCATATTCAAAGATGTGAGAAAATTGTAAGATTTCACCTCAGATTGATCCCTAGGCTAAATGTAAGCCATTGCCTATTTGCCCCAGCAGAACCAATTAGCAAAGGTATTTGGTTTTGTTTATTTTGTGTGTGTGTGTGATTTTTTTTTTAACTCCTGGCCCTCAAGAAAAACTTCAATTTTTTTTTTTAACCTCTTGGCCCTCAGGGAAATCTCTGTTAAATTAATAGCTGAATATGAGTGAAGGAAATAGAGACTTAAATGACCATACATGATAAGGAATACAGTCTTCATAAAAATAGTTTGGAAAAATCACTAAATAATGGATTGCTGTAGCATTTCACAGGAAAAAACATAGACATGAAGACAAAAGCTCAGAAAAAGGGAGTTTGATTTTCAGAGTTACCACATTATGATATTCAAATGTTCACTTTTCAAAAAGTCAAAAGGCATATTGAAAAAAAAAAAGGAGAGTATAGCTCATTGAAAGAAACAAAATAAATTTGCTGAAACCAATGCCTGAGAAACCCAGTTATAGGATACTAAATAAAAACATAGCTATCTAGACATGCTAAAAGATCTAAAGGAAAACATAGACAAAGAAATGAAGAAAATTAGGAAAATTATGTAGAATAATTTAAAAATATATATATATAAAGAGCTTCCAACCTATAGAGTTAAATAACAGCAGTGCTCAGAGCAAAATGTATACCTACATATACTTACTTTAAAAGAGAAAAAATAATCTCAAAATCAAAAACCTAAATTTACACTTTGAGGAACAAAAAAAAGAAAAACCAAACTAAACCTAAAGTTATTAGAAGCAAGAAAATAATAATATTATAGCAGAGATAAGTAAGATAAAGTATAGAAACACAATAGAGAATCAATAAAAGCAAAATTTTGTTCTTTAAAACAGTCAACAGAACTGACAGACTTTTATTAGACTGACAGAGACACAAAGAGAGAAAGGCAAATCACTAAAATCAGAATGAAAGCTGGATATTATTACAAACCATAAATAAAAGGGATTATATGACAATACTACAAATATTTTTATGCCAGCACATCAGATATCTTCAATTAAATGAACAGTTTTCTAGAAATATGCAAATAATCTAAATTGATTTAAAAAATATATAGAAAATCTCAACAGATTTATAACCACCTAAGAGGGTGAATCAATATTCAAAACTTTGAAACAAAGAACTGTCCAAAATCCAATGGCTTAAATGGTAAATTCTACCAGATCTTTAAATAATTAATACCATTCCTTCACAAGTTCTTCCTAAAGCATTAAAGAAAACAGGAGTGAAAATGTCCTGGCTCATAGTAGCAGCATTTACTGTGATACCAAAGCTAGATAAAGATATCACAAGGAAACGTAAGACCAGGCCAATATTCCTTATCATTTTAGAAATAAAAATCCTCACAAAATGCGAGAAAAAAAATCGAATCGTTTATCAAAAATATCTACCATGACCAAAATGGGATTTATTTCAGTAATGCAAAAGTGGTTCAATATAAGAAAATAAATCAAAGTTATATATCATATTTTTAGAAAGAGAGGAAAAAATACGTTTATCTCAATTGATGCAGAAAAGGCATTTGACAAACTCTAACATTTTCTCATGATAAAAACACACTGAAAACTAGGGATATAAGAGGACTTCCTCAACAAGATAAAGGCATTTTTTATAAACAACAGCAAACCTCATACTTAATGATGAAAGATTGAAAACATTCCCTCTAAGATCAGGGATCAAGACAAAGACAACCACTGTACAACTTCTATATAACATTGCACTAGAAGTTTTAGAGCAATTAGACAAGAAATAAATAAACCAAATGCATTCAGATTGGAAAGGAAAAAAACTAAAACTATCTCTAGTCACAGATGACATGATCTGATATTTGAAAAAATCTCCAAGAATTCATAGGCAAGCTACTAGAACTGTATAAACACATTCAGCAAAGTTGAAGAGTACAAGAAAATCAAGATGCAAAAATCATTTGTGTTTATGAACATTATGAATGAACAATTCAAAAAAGAAATTAAGAAATTTTATTTATGATGATATCTAAAAGAATAAAATGCCTGGAGATAATTTAACCAAAAAAGTTGACAGACGTCTGTAGATGTGTTTATGTTAAGTCATTTCAGTGATGTCTGACTCTTGTGACGCCATGTACTATAGCCCTCCAGGCTCCTCTGCCCATGGGATTCTCTAGGCAAGAATACTAGCTGCTACTAAGTCACTTCAGTCATGTCCGACTCTGTGCAACCCCAGAGACTGCAGCCCGTCAGGCTCCCCCGTCTCTGGGATTCTCCAGGCAAGAACTCTGGAGTGGGTTGCCATTTCCTTCTCCAGTGCCTGAAAGTGAAAAGTGAAAGTAAAGTCACTCAGTCATGTCCAACTCTTAGTGACCTCATGGACTGCAGCATACCAGGCCTCCCTTTCCATCACCAACTCCCAGAGTTCACTCAGATTCACGTCCATTGAGTCAGTGATGCCATCCAGCCATCTCATCCTCTGTCATCCCCCTCTCCTCCTGTCCCCAATCCCTCCCAGCATCAGATTCTTTTCCAATGAGTCAACTCTTCTCAGGAGGTGGCCAAAGTACGGGAGTTTCAGCTTTAGCATCATTCCTTCCAAAGAACACCCCAAACTGATCTCCTTTAGGATGGACTGGTTGGACCTCCTGGCAGTCCAAGGGACTCTCAGGAGTATTCTCCAATACCACAGTTCAAATAATCAATTCTTCAGCACTCACCTTTCTTCACATAGCTCTCACATCCATACATGACCACTGGAAAAACCATAGTCTTGACTAGATGGACCTTTGTTGGCAAAGTAATGTCTCTGCTTTTCAATATGCTATCTAGGTTGGTCACAACTTTTCTTCGAAGGAGTAAGCGTCTTTTAATTTCACGGCTGCAGTCACCATCTGCAGTGATTTTGAAGCCCCCCCAAAATAAAGTCTGACACTGTTTCCACTGTTTTCTAGTCTATTTCCCATGAAGTGATGGGACCAGATGCCATGATCTTCATTGTCTGAATGTTGAGCTTTAAGCCAGCTTTTTCACTCTCCTCTTTCACTTCCATCAAGAGGCTCTTTAGTTCCTCATCACTTTCTGCCATAAAGGTGGTGTCATCTGCGTATCTGAGATTATTGATATTTCTTTCAGGAATCTTGATTCCAGCTTGTGCTTTTTCCAGCCCAACGTTTCTCATGATCACGATGGTGTGATCACTCACCTACAGCCAGACATCCTGGAATGTGAAGTCAAGTGGGCCTTAGAAGGCATCACTATGAACAAAGCCAGTGGAGGTGATGGAATTCCAGTTGAGCTATTTCAAATCTTGAAAGATGATGCTGTGAAAGTGCTGCACTCAATATGCCAGCACATTTGGAAAACTCAGCAGTGGCCACAGGACTGGAAAAGGTCAGTTTTCATTCCAATCCCAAAAGAAAGGCAATACCAAAGAATGCTCAACTGTGCAGTAGCACAATTGAACTCATCTCACACACTAGTAAAGTAATACTCAAGATTCTCCAAGCCAGGCTTCAGCAGTACATGAACCATGAACTTCCAGATATTCAAGCTGGTTTTAGAAAAGGCAGAGGAACCAGAGGTCAAATTGCCAACATCCACTGGATCATCAAAAAACCAAGAAAATTCCAGAAAAATATCTATTTCTGCTTTATTGACTATGCCAAAGCCTTTGACTGTGTGGATCACAACAAACTGTGGAAAATTCTGAAAGGGATGGGAATACCAGACCTGAACTGCCTCTTGAGAAACCTATATGCAGGTCAGGAAGCAACAGTTAGAACTGGACATGGAACAACAGACTGGTTCCAAATAACAAAAGGAGTACAGCAAGGCTGTGTACTGTCACCGTGCTTATTTAACTTATATGTGGAGTATATCATGGACTTAGAGGATCATAAATATTTTGGAATCAACGGCTAACAGAGTTATAAACCATTGTGTTAAACTCACTGAATAGCACTGAGAATCAGCTCTTGAAATCACCAAGTTCCCACTGAATATATCTGGTAAAAGATCGTCTCTTGGCACATCCAATTTCTGCCCTGGATAGCTGTGAAATGTAAAAAAAAAAAAAAAAAAAAAAGTTGTGGATTTATTAACCTAAAATAGGTCCCCTTGGAAATACCCTGGAAGCCTCATGATTAGGACTCCACACTCTCACCACCAAGGGCCCAGGTTTAATCCCTGGTCAGGGAACTAAGTTCCTGCCTGATGTGCAGTCAAAAAAATAAAAAGTCAAACAACAACAACAGAAAAATAGATCCCATCGAACTACCTTGACCCTAGTTCAATCTCTTGTAGACATACAAGAGAAAATCATTCCATCTTTGAATGGTAAAAGACTGCACGGTGGACATGGGCCTTTTGAATTTTACCTTGGCTTTTCATCCATTAATGTGGCATTTGTCTTTTTTTCTGCTCCTTACATCTCCTTCACTTCCTGCCCCCAGCTTTTCCTTCCTCTCCTGTTAGCAAAACATAAAAGCATACAGTCAAATAGGTGCAGAGGCAAGCGCAGTAAATTTGAAGTTCTGGAAACTGTTTGTTTACATTTAAGTTTGATTTCATGTAATGAGACTACATTTAAATTTATTAGATGGGAAGGACCCTAAAGAACTCAGTCAACTTTGTGAATTTTATTCCCAGGGAATGCAATGTTAATTTTTCACGTTGTCTCTGAAACGCCATGCATGGCAGAAGTGCTTTTCCCGCCCCCCTCTTTGTCATTTTGTCCAGGTAGTTTCTACTTTCCATTCTAAATTCAGGGCATGTTGCTGCCTTATGCTTTTGGAAGGATAAAGCTAAAAAGAAAAAAAAAATGCAGTGGAGCAGTGAGGCAGAGAGAGAGACTGTGGAATCAGTTGGAATGGTCTGTTCACAGGGGACCAGCAGGAAGATGTTGGGCAAGGAGAGAAGTGGGTCTTTTTGAAAGGAGAGATACTTATTAAAAATTCTATCAACTAGATACCCAAGGAGCTTCACTCTAGGGGAAAATGGAGAACTCACTTATGGAAGTCAATTCAACTTTATTACTGGTCCCAGTAGAGGCAGATGGAAGAATAAGTCAGCGGAGGCAGATGGATAAAATTTATAGTGAAAAATCTGGGAGGCAATGGTATAAGTCAGGAGAAACAAGTTCTTATGCCGCCTGTTGCACTGGAATATCTGAGCGACCTTGGGCAAGTTACCTTCTTTCTCTGTATCTGATGTTTTCCTACTTCTTAAATGATTGGACAATTCAAATGCCACCATTAATTTTAACATTGTTAAATGTTGAACATTTAACATTCCTGATTGTAAACATTCATATACATGAAAAAAAAAAAAAAAACCCTGCAGTGGTCGAATTTGATCTCTCAGTTTCACAGGAAACTTTTAGAAAGTATTTCAGATATTTTGGGGACATGCCATTCTCCCAATTACCTGAGCGCAGGGATGCGTGATGCTGCCTTGAGCCACTGACTGACATTAATCATGTCAGCTCCTTTTTCTACAACAATGACTGCTTTAATGGGAAACTCCAGCCACTGTCAACATGCCAAGGGGTGTGAAGGAGGAAGGGCAGATGAATGGGAGGGTGTTATTAAAAAAGAAATGATGGATGAGGAAATCAAGCTCCTGTACGCTGAGAGGGGGATGGGGTTGGTATGGACATTCGAGCATTTCTTTAAGTAACCTGACCCATTGTCTCTGGAGAATACTTAAAAATGTTCCACAGAAAATCGAGGCTTCTTTGTTCTACTTACCTTCACGCACACCTCTCCAGCCACGGAGACTGTGGAGTGTCATGATTAAGAGAGTAAGCTATGCCCTCAGTCTGGTTTTGAATTTTGTCTTTACTACTTTCTAACTGTATTAACTCCACTTTCTCAGCTAAACGTTGGAGATAATAGGAGTGCCTATTCCATAGAACCATTAGGATGATTTAACAAGATAGTACTCATAAAGTGATTAACATAGGGTCTGATAATACTAAGCCATTATAAAGTGAGTTACTATTGCCACACTTTAATTCTGTTAATTTACATACACCCTTTCATTTAGTTCTCACAAACCTCTCCAGCGTAGGACAGGATTACTGCCATAGTGCCCATGAGAAAACTCCAGTTCAGTTGTATTGGGAGTTAGATCAGTTCTGAAGCTGGGGCAAGAAGGAAAGATCGTCTGTCTCATGGGTCAGCATATGAGTTTCCATTGTTGTTTAGTTGCCAAGTCAGCCATGTCTGACTCTCTTGCAATCCTATGGACTGTAGCCCTCTGGGCTCCTCTGTCCATGGGATTTCCCAGACAAGAATACTAGAATGAGTTGCCATTTCCTTCTACAGGGGATCTTCCTGACCAATAATCAAACCTGTGCCTCCTGCCAGTTAAACACCAACAGCATGTCATACAATCTATTTTGTGCTTTAGTAGCGACTTTCAGCTCTCAAGACAGCTCATGATACAGGCTTGCTTGTATGAAGATAACTGAGGTTTAGGAAAGCAAATGATTTACTTAACAGCGATGGCCAGCTAGGGAAAGAACCAGAGTTTGAATGGGATCCTGGGACACCAAGTTCAGTTTTCCTTCCATCTCCATCTGAGTGTTTCTCTCATCATGCAGTTCCTCTGTCGCCCGGCATTTGGTGACAGTAGACACATTTCCAGGCTGTTTTGTAAGGGGAGCCCCTTACCATTTTACTAACACATCCAAACCACACACATAGGTACTATCCGCAGCGGTGGTTCTCAAAGGAACTTTTCTCCAGAACTACTTACGACTAAGTCTCGGTTGGACTAGTTGTCCTATCGCGTATCCTACTAGAGAAGATACCATGAGAATACACTTATGACATATATCATAAGCCATAAGGCAGAAACACAAACCTGAGATCATATTCCAAGACATATTCTATGACAGCTACCACTTTTGTATCTTAGGAAAAAAGTTATGCTTAATTTTTTTTTTAATCTGTGAGGGAAAAACAATATGACCTCTCTGGATCACTGTGAAGATTATACAATAGGAATCAAACAGTACCTGCTCACTAAATGGTAGCTTTGACCGATAATAATGTGCTTTACGTTGCAGCTTTGAACCTAGAAATCCTTATGTCTTTTTATATAGGAATGTTTCTCATACAGATAGTTGTAATCAATATTGAAATCGACAAGGAAAAACGAATTCGGTAAATACGTATTGTTTTTTTACCTTAAGTAACACATTGATTGGCATTTTCCTTACACTGTGGAGAAGTTCCATGGAGGTTTCACTTCAGACGCTACTAATATGACTCTGTAGCAGAAGACACACAATACATTATAAGGCATATGGTATACATGAAGTTTAAAACTAGCTTTTATCCCTCTGTACTTTCAAAAGCAAAATGTTAACCTTGGACAGAAATTGTCCCAAGGAATGTATAATTTTAATGCAGCCTGTGCATAAGCTAAAGAACTTTTAAATTTCTCTTAACATCAATTATCACCCTCAATTAATTTTTGTTGAGTATTCACTAAGACATGGGAATATATGAACATAAGAATAACTACAGAGGCCCATTGGTATCACTGTGATGTCCAGTGGAATTTTCTCTGATGCTAGAAATCTTCTCTGTGCTGACTCATATTGAATATAATCTGTACAGCTGAAAAAATAAAAATATATGTGATTGCTGGTTAATTTTAAATGGCTATATGTAGCTAGTGGGCATTGTATTTAACAGCACAGGTTACAAGGAGATGGCACTGTTCTCAAAGTCAGGTGACTTGGACTCAAGTCTTGACCACACCACCAGTATGGAGATATAAATATATGTCTAATATTCATATATGGATCACTCTTATTGAAATGTTTTCTCTTTTGGTTTGTCTGAGGCTAAGTACCCTTATTCATAGAAGGTTACAGTTAGCCCAGGACTATAGCTCCACAGCACCGAAGCCACTGGGCCTCATCCCTGAGCTCATGGCAGGCATCACTAATCAATCCCCCACTCCTTTGCAGTGAGCCAGATCTGGCATTTATCTCCTTCTCCATACGATGTTCCCACAGGCGCTTGCCAATGCAGTGAAGCTGGCATGTGAGAATGAGCTTAATGTACATTTTCTACACTGCTGCTGCTGCTAAGTCGCTTCAGTTGTGTCCGACTCTGTGGGACCCCATAGACAGCAGCCCACTAGGCTCCCCCGTCCCTGGGATTCTCCAGGCAAGAACACTGGAGTGGGTTGCCATGTCCTTCTCCAATGCATGAAAAGTGAAAGTGAAGTCGCTCAATCGTCTCTGACTCTTAGCGACCCCGTGGACTGCAGCCCACCAGGCTTCTCCATCCATGGGATTTTCCAGGCAAGAGGACTGGAGTAGGGTGCCATTGCCTTCTCCTTACTAAATACCCTTTATTGTCCCTTCTAATTCCAAATTATTTGGTTGAGTACAAATTTTCTGGCATAAGAGGAATTGATTCTCATTTAGAAAGGATATGGTTGTTCTTCTTGAAGTCAGGCTGAAAAATAATAACTATGATTCTATCACCTATGAATTTACCTAAATTTGAACTGATTTGTTTACCATGTGGTAGAGGGAACTGTGGAGTTAAAATCAGAACAATTGAGTACTAGTCCCAACTCCTATAAGTATTTGCTGTGCAAAATCAGCAGCCATTCGAGATACTTGAGCCTCAGTTTTCCTTCGGTAAAATTAGTTCAGTTCAGTCGCTCAGTCGTGCCTGACTCTGCAACCCCATGGACTGCAGCACAGCATATTTTTGTAAAATACGGAGAGACAAATGATCTGTTTTATCAACTGTACTTGCACTGACAGTAAACTACTTAACGGAGGTACAAAACGCCACTATTGATTTGCTGGTGGTGATGTGTGGCCACATAGTGGTGTTGGTTAGTAAAGGGGGTCTTTTGCCAAAGAGTACAGCACACATTTATTTGAATTAGAATTCTGGCCGTTTTACCTTCAAAAGACAGTATGGATGAGAAAGGGTATCTGTGATGATTGTCATCTATCCATGTACACACACACACACACACACACACACACACTCTAACATATACTTGCTGTGAGAGAGGCATGAGATTATGAAATCTGATAAATGCAAGAGAACCTGCCGGTCATGTTACAGGCTGGGTTCCCCAGGAAGCAGACTCTGAGATGGAGACTGGCATGCACAAGGTTAGTTAGAGACTCTCCTGGTGTCAGCAGCTGTGGAAGGAAGAAACGGCAGTAGCACGGGGACTGAGAACAGGGAAAAGTCAGAGGTCAGCCCGTCACTCGGCAATGGGACACCACAGCCACCAGTGCGGGATGCTCCAGCGACAGTATGAACCTGAGACCTGTCTTGAGTGGGAGCACGAGGACCAGGCCTTTTCTCCTCTGATCAGTCCCTGGCTGTAGGCCGTTTCAGGGAGAAAGTACAGCCTTTGGGGAGGACGCTCTCTAGAGCTGAGGCGGTTCCCAAATCCTGGCGGCTGAGGACTGTCTTCTGTTCTGCAGATCTGGGAGAATGAGTCCTTTATGTCTGATGTGGGAGGGAAGTGGATAGCTCTTTGCAATACCCATCAAACCATCCAGTTCACCACTTTCAACTTCTAAAGTATTGAAAGTAAAGACTGAGCTATAAATTGACAATTAAATTCTGGCAAACAGATTTCTTGTGTCCACTAGGTTGGTTGGTTGCTTTAGTTGTGTCTGAATTTTGCAACCCAGAGACTGTAGCTGGCCAAGCTCCCCTGTTAATGGGATTTCTCAGGCAAGAATACTGAAGTGGGTTGCCATTTCATTCTTCAGGGGATCTTCCTGACCCAGGGATCGAAACCACATCTCCCAGATTGCAGGTAGATTCTTTCCTGCTGAGCCACCAGGGAAGCCTCAGGTCTATAAGGCCTAGAACCCAAACTTTCGTGGCCCCAAACATTGCTTACCCATCTACCCACACTTCTAACGTCACTGTGCAGTGCTTAAAGGCCACGCTGATTCTGGTCATGTGCGCAGAGTCCCCAGCATTGGTTGGTTAATGAATCGCAACTTGACACCATTCGCTGGGCTCAGATGATCAGGCTCAGCTGACGGGCCCTCTGCCCACTGCCGTCACTTCATCTCTTTACCTCTGAGCGGCTCTGTGGTTCATTTTCTTAAGCAGTTTTTCCAAAGTTTCTCCATTCCACAACCACCGGTGCCTCCTATCCTGTCCATTTCAGCAACATCATTCCAAAAAGTAAGTCAGTAACATTAGCCTTACACAAAACGGCCAGAATCTACCTTCAGAAGTTGCCTCATTGGTAACAATTATCGCTAGAAAATTTTTCGAGCAGGTTTTTATAGACCGTGGGATTATTTTGGGCTTGATAATTGTTTTCTGTGTGCAGCTGTGCTTTGCACTGTAGGCTGTTTATCAGCACCTCTTGCCTCCATCAACAAGGTGAGAATAACACCTACCTCTAATGTTGACGATAAAAATATGTCTCCAGACCTTACTAAACGTCTTCAGGTATTTCTAAATCACCTCTGGTTGAGAACCACTCATACGGGTATCTTTACCACTCTTACAGGTATCTTGAGGCCTCTTACTTCTTATTTCAGGGAAAAACCTCTCTTCTCTCTTCCAGGGCTCTCTTACTCCATCCTGTCTCATCACCTTTCTGTCCACCTGTTCCCCTCATGTATTTTAAAGAAAATTTTAAGAGTATATTTTTTGGAAAAGATCCCCCATCCCCTTGAAATTCCTTTACAACCTCCCTTCATTCCCTTCACCTCCTGCCTCCGTCTCATTTCTTTTCCTCTTCAGAGTTCAGCCTTGAATGCACATGTTTTCTTTCCGCTTTTGCATTCTTACTACATGTGTGTCAAACAATGGAAAGTGTGCTTTATGTGTTTTGATAAGTGCTAATAAGTTTATATATATATCACACTGAACATGCCGCTGTCTCATCCACTGCTAGGTGGGAGAGATCTCAAGCTTACTATGCAGCCGCCTAGCAAAATGACCAACCAAATTCACACAAAGTGACTGTTTCCCCAAATTTTGGCAACATAAATTAGTGTCAATTAGAAAAAAATTTCCTGCTTGATGAATGATTTATTTTTTCAAATTGAAGGCTAACATGCATAGAATACCATATAGGCATAAAGGTCACTGATTATACTTAGGAGGCTTAAGGATTTTTTACAATGATGTATACCTGTGTAACCATCAGCTGTCACAAAAGAGAGCATTTGCGATACCCCAGGGGTCCTTTGTGACCTTTCCTGGTCTCTTGGATATTTTGTTGCTTCTGCTCATGGGTTAGCTCAAGCTTAGTGATTTAAGCAATGCACCTTTACTATTGTGCAGTCAGAAATTCAACACCAGTCTCACCAGGTTAAGCTGAGGGTGTTGGCAGAGCTGCATTCCTTTCTGGAGGCCTTCACGGAGAATCTGTTTGCTCATTTTTTCCAGATTCTAGAGGCTGCCATGTGCCTTGGAGCGTAGCCTCCTTCCATCTTCAAAGCCAGCAGCATCTCATCTCCCTGGCACTGTTTCCATCATCACATCTGTCCCAAAGTCTCTTCTGCCTTTTTCTTCCATTTATAGGGGCCCCTGTGGTTACAGTGGGCCTCCCCAGATAATCCAGGGAAATCTCCCCATTTTAAGAGCAGCTGATGAGCAACCATAATTCCATCAGCAACTTCAGCTCCCCTTTGCCATATAACCTGACACATTCACAGTTGCTGAGATTAGAATGTTGGTATTGTTGCTGAGGAGCTAGCTGTGGTTCTGCCTACCGCAAGAGGCAGACACTATTTCAACTTCTGCATTAGTCATAAATAAGTAATTTCTGTCTCCAACCTAATTTCTTTTCTAAAGTCACATAATGTCTACACTGCAGGTACCTCTCTTGTCCATCTTCTTCTGCTCACAGTGCTTGGGTTTTTATCTCTGTTCCCAACAGTTTATTGCGTTGTTTTCCTCTCGGCTTCCCAGGCGGCACAATGTAAAGTCTGCCTGCCAGGGCAGGAGATGCCAAAGACACAAGCTTGATCCTGGGTCAAGAAAATCCCCTGGAGGAGGAAATGGCAACCCGCTCTAGTATTCTTGCCTGGAAAATTCCATGAACAGAGGAGCCTGGCAGGCTACAGCCTGTGGGGTTGGAAAGAGTCGGATACAACTGAGTGACTAAGCAATATGCATGTATTTCTTCACATAAATGTAATCATAAATAATTTTATATAATAATGTATTCATCCTGCTGTTGAAGGGCATTTGGGTTATTTAGACATTTTGGTTATTATGAATAAACCTGTAAAAATTTTACACGAGGTTGTGTGGATACCTGAACTCATTTGTCTAGGGTATATACCGGAGTGGAAGTACTTGGGTGCAAGAGACATTTGTGTTTAACCTGAGTAGAAACTGCCATCAATTTTCCAAAGTAGTTTTACCATTTTACACTTGCACCACTGATGTGAGAGTCCTAGCTATATTCTCATCCTAGCCCACACTACATATTTCCCTTTTTTTTTTTTTTTCAAATTAGTCCTTACCCCTGATAAAATTGTAAACCGGTATCTCCTCATGGATCAATTTGCCTTTTCCTACTGGCTGCTGATCACGGGTCCCTTTCCCTATTTACTGGCTCTCACGTGCCTTCTTCTGTGTAGTACTTATTCCAGTCCTTCATCCCTCTCTTTCATCGGGCTTTCAGCTTCTTCCTCTTTTGTGGCTGCGCTGGGACTCTGTGGCCGCACCCGGGCTTTCTCTAGTTGCGGTGGGCGAGGGTCCTCTGTCGCTGCATGCTTGGGCCTCTCTGATCGCAGCGCCTTCTCGCAGAGCCTGAGAGCTCAGACTCCAGTAGTCGTGGCGTGCCGGCTTAGATGTGCTGCAGCACGTGGGATCTTCCCAGATCAGGACTGAAGCCATGGTCCCTGCATTGGCAGGCAGATTCTTCACCACTGGGTCACCAGTAAAGGTCTAGCTTACTCGTGATTAGTAGGATTCTGCTATATAACTTTGGGATGAATCCTTTGTCAGATATATACTGCAAATATTTACTTATAGTCAATGACTTGTCTTTTTACTTGCTTAATGGTATTGTGTGATGAACAGACATTTACAATTTTGAAAATATTTTTGTTTTCTCTCATGGTCAGAGCTTTTTGAGTCCTACTTAGGATGTCTCTGCCTGAAGAATATCAATTTAAAAAAAATATATATATATCTCCTACATCTGCTTCCAGAGGTGTGTGTGACTTTCACACATATGACTATGAGCTATGTCAATTTAATTTTACATAATATGAGGTAGATGTTAAGGTTCATTTATTTCTCTATAGATATCTAATCATTCATCTATCAGTTTTTTAAAAGAGTGCATTCTCGAAATTGAATTGCAGTGTGCCATATATTTTTTTAAAAATCAAATGACCAAATAGTTGTGAGGGAAATGATTGCTTAGTATATACTTTCCAGATAACGTAACTGATGAATTCATGACATCAGCTGCATTAGCTTTTCTCTTGCATTGGCATCCTGGTTCTATCTTAGAATGATTAATAATTCTAGTAAGATTTTTCCTCCATTGATGGTATGTATTCAAACACAACCATTTTATATTTATGGAGACCTTGAAAGCATGGCTCTGGATTCCTTTCTGTCAGTCTTTTCCTATACATTTCTTTTTCTTTTGTGTATATATTGCTTTACAACAGTAAATTATGTATATATATGAAGTGAAGTGAAGTGAAGTCTCTTAGTCGTGTCTGACTCTTTGCAACCCCATGGACTGTAGCCTACAGGGATCCTCCATCCATGGGATTTTCCAGGCAAGCATATTGGAGTGGGTTACCATTTCCTTCTCCAGAGGATCCTCCAGATGCAGGGATCTAACTCGGGTCTCCCGCATTGTAGTCAAATGCTTTACTGTCTGAGTCACAAGGGAAGATTTTATATATATATGTGTGTGTGTGTGTGTGTGTGTATGTTACTATACAATATCTGTTTTTCTCTTTCTGACCTCACTCTGTATAAGAGGCAGAGGTACGACAACAGACTCAAACACATCCCTTTCTATGGTGGAGCGACACACTGCTCATCTTCCCGAAGCCTAAACTGAAAATTAAGAGTTTGATCTCTGATTAAAAGTGTGAAGGCTGGCGCTGAGACAGTTAGCTCTGTGTCACTAAGAAAGCTACGCAGCGTCTCAATGCTAGGAGAAAAAAAATTCTCATCTTGAGAAAAACAATGCCTAGCTAACAAGGCTAGGTTATTTTGAGGATAAAATGAGATAATGCCAACTTCTTACCCAGGAGTGATCTTGGCATATAGTCATTCTAGGCATATACTAGTTATTGTTGTTTCATCTTTGGACAGCTCTAACCTAAAAAAAAATTTTTTTTGAATTAAAATTCACAAGCTTATATACCTATGGGACATTCAGAACACAGCACTGTCCTTCCTTGACTTATTTGAAGATAACCAGCTGTTCCCCAGAGTCTTTTTGTACATAGACTTAACATCTACTCCTTTCAAACTCAATTCAAGTGTTACACTTTTAAGATTATTGCTTATTTGTGTCAAATATTTAATGCTTTTTTTCTACATAACCCTGAAAGTGAAGAGCACAGAAGAGATAACTGAAAAACATTTGTTGAATGAATAGAGTCCTCCATATCCTCTTGGTCATTATCATTTATTATTATATTATCTATTCATTTACTTTTTAAGGCCATCATATCTTCTTTATAGAATAATTGAGTGCTCATTATAGGTAAATTATATAGTAACATCTACCATTCCACTCATTGAAAGAGCATATACTAGTATTTTTATACATGTTTCAAATATGTATAATATCTCAGGCAATCCTCATGACCCCTCGATTAGATATCATTCTTTCAACCTTAAAGAAAAAGAAAACAGATGCCTTTAGAAATGCTAAGTAGTTTATGTGGGATCTGAATCCACTTATATGTGGTTTTACAGTTCAAATTCTTCAGTATAGAACATTATTAACTCCAAGATGAATTGCTAGTGAAAAGAAATTCTAGTCGCCGCTCTGATGACTGTGCTGGAAAATTGTTCTGCCCCCTGGCTAATTTCTCGGTTCTTTTCTGGTATTCCTTTTCTCTTCTCATTTCTGCTTTTGATATGACCTCTACACTCTTGACAGGTTGTTATTAGAAACATTTTTACATATTAACTTTGCATATTAACATGAATTAACTTACCTCTGCCACATAAACCAACATATGAGTGACAGGTCCTCAATGCACTTGGACACATGAGGTTCATCTCATACCCACCAGTTTATGTGGGCCTGTGATACTCCATCTGACTGTAATCCCAGATACTCCTTTTTCCCTCTCTAGGTCTTGAATATCAAGTGAGCCAGCACTTTCAAGGCTGTCTTTGCTCCCACCTTAAAAAAAAAATTGGCATAATCTCAAAAAGAACTCAAATTGCCTTATTTCAGTTTCTAGTTAGACATTGCTGGAAAGAATCATCGGAGGAGGTGGACATCTGATGAGGAATAACAAAGTATGTACCTGAGAATGAGCACTGAACCTGGGGGTAGGAGAATTTGATGTGAATACAGCCTTTTGTCACTGTGGTCTTCTGAGTAAGTTCTGTCGCCTCTCTGAATCTCAGATTTCATTTCTCCAAAAAAATTAAAAATCAAATAAGATAAGTAATATAAAATTATTTTATTAAAAAATAATACCAACAAAGAAATGTTGTCATGAGAGGTTAAAAAATACATTGGTATTTAAGTTTGAAATCATTCAA
>SJYC01023749.1:0-12515 GCA_006408675.1 Madoqua kirkii
ACTTCTATATAAAAGTAATAAAAAATAAAATTGAAGAAAGAAAGGCATTTATAATTGTAATAGGAACATATGAGCACTGAAAGACACATGAATAAATATAAAAAGAAGGAAAGCAGATATTTTAAAGTAATATTAACAACCAAAGAGGAGAAAAGCAACAAGAAAACCTAACAGAGAAAAAATGCTTTAATGGAGGAAAACTTTTAAAGCTGTCCAATCTTTCTTACATTTTAGACACAGGCATTTCTACCACAGATTCCAAGGGAAATGGGCAAAGAAATTAAAATTATTCGAAAATTCATCTGGAAGATTAATTATGCAATGCTGATTGTTGTTGTTATTAATTTGCTAAGACATGTCTGACTCTTTGTGATCCCATGAACTGCAGCAGGCCAGGCTTCCCTGTCCTTCACCATCTCCATGAGCTTGCTCAAGCTCATGTCCATTGAGTCAGTGATGACATCCAACTATCTCATCCTCTTCGCCACCTTCTTGTCTTGCCCTGAATCTTTCCCAGCATCAAGGTCTTTTCCAATGAGTCAGCTCTCTGCATCAGGTGACCAAATTATTGGAGCTTCAGCATCATTTCTTCCCATAAATATCCACTGATTCCCTTTCGGATTGACTGGTCAGATCTGCCGGTAGTCCAAGGGGCTCTCAAGAGTCTTCTCCAGAAGCACAGTTCAAATGCACCAATCCTCTGGTGGTCAGCCTTCTTTACAGTCCAACTCCCACACACATACATGACTATTGGAAAAACTATAGCTTAGAATATGTGGACATTTGTTGGCAAAGCCTCTGCTTTTTAATAGGCTGTCTAGGTTTTTCATAGATGTTTTCCCCAAGGAGCAACTGTCTTCTAATTTTGTGACCACAGTCACCATCTGCAGTGATTCTGGAGTCCAAGAAAATAAAATCTGTCACAGTTTCTACTTTGTCCCCATCTCTTTGCCATGAAGTAATAGGGCAAGAGGCCATGATCTTAGAGTTTTAATGTTGTGTTTTAAGCCAGATTTTTCACTCTCCTCTTTCATCTTCATGAAGAACCTCTTTAGTTCTTCTTCACATTCTGCCATTAAGGCTGTATTATCTGCATATCTGAGGTTGTTGATATTTCTTCCAATAATTTTGTTTCCAGCTTGTGATTCATCCAGACTGGCATTTCACATGTTGTGTTCTGTATATAAGTTAAATAAGCAAGTTGACAATATACAGTGTTGATGCTGATTAAGAAAAAAAAAATAGAGTGATTTATATACCATGAATATTAAAGCTATTTCAGAGCTATAGTATGTAAAGTGATGTGTTTTTATTATCATAATATAGACAGAAGAAAATGGAAAATAAAAATGACAAAATCAGACCCTGATGTGTACTGTGATTTAAAAAATACAGAAACTACATCAATGGTTGAGAGAGAGAGAGAGAAAGGTGTAACTCAATTTTTGGGACTAAAGTCATGATTTGCACCTGGAAGAAAAAAAAATACGCATAGAGGCCTCATTTGGTCTTTTGTGAAATAACCGTAAGACATGCCTACAAACAGTAAGACTCCAAAAGTCTAGATAAAGAATGAATGGGTGCTGTAAGGAAAAAAATTTCCAGAGTTGACAAACGGATGAGAGATATTCAAGTTCTAGTCAGTCAGAATGAGGAAAATGTATTGAACCTATGTGACTTTAGTGGATAATCCAGACCAATACTATATTACTAGTGGGACTAAACTAACTATAGAGGTAACTCTATCTCCAGATTCAAAATTCTGCTTTAATAAAATGACTCACTCAAAGATCAGTCTATTCCACAAGTGATAAAGTTCAGCACTGTTTAAAAGAACCCTATAAAATCCATCACTCGATGATGTAAATTTCAGTGTTCATAAGCCATTGAAAGTTGACTATGATCTCAGGAAGCAAGCAAATGTGACACAAGAGCTGAAGGAAGATAAGCAAATAGGAAAAAAACCTCAGAAATTAGTGAAATGATTGAATTTGCAGATTAGAATTTGACAATAGCTCTAATAAATATGTGCTGCATCTGCCACGGTTTCAGGGACAATATGGACATCATATTGAGGAAAATGCAAGATACAGAAAAAGAAACAAATGGGAAATCGAGATATGAAAATGAAACATCATGGTTTTAAAACAAAGAAAACTCCTGGTGGCATTAATAGCAAATTAAATACCATGAGAGTGGCAGGGAGAACAACAGCAACGAAAGAACTTGAAACCAAGGCATAGACACCATCAAATTAAGCTCAGGAGGCAGACGAACAAAACGCACAGCGACAAAGAGACCTGCTGGACCACGTTTGGCTATCTAACATCCAAGACTTAAGAAGAGAGAAAGGTACAGACAGAAATATTTGAAGGAATAACGGCTGAAGGTTAAAAACACTTTAAACTATAAACAGATATATCCAAGATGTTAATAAGGTTAAACACAAAGAAAATCACACCAAAGCGTATTAAATTTCTAAAAGCCAATAATGAAGGTAAAATTCATAAGACAAACCAGAGAAAAAGATAAGATACATTCCATAGGGAAGAATAAACACAAGCACATCCATGGACTTGCCTAAAGATTTGCAATCCAGACCATAATGAAACTACTGCGTCTTTGAAGTCCTGAAAGAAAATAATTTTGCCGACTGAAAATTCAGTACCCAGTGAAGACATCTTTGAAAATCATTGACAGAAATCATATGGACCTAACAGAAGCAGAAGATATTAAGAAGAGGTGGCAAGAACACACAGAAGAACTATACAAAAAAGATCTTCATGGCCCAGATAATCACGATGGTGTGATCACTCACCTAGAGCCAGATATCCTGGAATGTGAAGTCACGTGGGGCTTGGAAAGCATCACTATGAACAAAGCTAGTGGAGGTGATGGAATTCCAGTGGAGCTAATTTAAATCCTGAAAGATGATGCTGTGAAAGTGCTGCACTCAATATGCCAACAATTTTGGAAAACTCAGCAGTGGCCACAGGATTAGAAAAGGTCAGTTTTCATTCCAATCCCAAAGAAAGGCAATACCAAAGAATGCTCAAACTACCACACAGTTGCACTCATCTCACACACTAGTAAAGTAATGCTCAAAATTCTCCAAGCCAGGCTTCAGCAATACGTGAACAGTGAACTTCCAGATGTTCAAGCAGGTTTTAGAAAAGGCAGAGGAACCAGAGATCAAATTACCAACATCTGCTGGATCATCAGAAAAGCAAGAGAGTTCCAGAAAAACATCTATTTCTGCTTTATTGACTATGCCAAAGCCTTTGACTCTGAAGTTCACAATGAACTGTGGAAAATTCTGAAAGAGATGGGAATACCAGACCACCTGACCTGACTCTTGAGAAACCTATATGCAAGTCAGGAAGCAACAGTTAGAACTGGACTTGGAACAACAGACTGGTTCCAAACAGGAAAAGAAGTACATCAAGGCTGTATATTGTCACCCTGCTTATTTAACTTCTGTGCAGAGTACATCATGAGAAATGCTGGACTGGAAGAAGCACAAGCAGGAATCAAGATTGCCGGGAGAAATCTCAATACCTTCAAATATGTAGATAATACCATAACACCACTCTTATGGCAGAAAGTGAAGAACTAAAAAGCCTCTTGATGAAAGTGAAAGAGGAGAGTGAAAAAGCTGGCTTAAAGCTCAGCATTCAGAAAACGAAGATCATGGCATCTGGTCCCATTACTTCATGAGAATTAGATGGGGAAACAGTGGAAGCACTGTCAGACATTATTTTTCTGGGCTCCAAAATCACTGCAGATGGTGACTGCAGCCATGAAATTAAAAGACGCTTACTCCTGGGAAGGAAAGTTGGCAAAGTAATGCCTCTGGTTTTTAACATGTTATGTGGTCATAGATAACATATTAAAAACCAGAGGCATTACTTTGCCAACAAAATTCTGTTTAATCAAGGCTATGATTTTTCCAGTGGTCATGTGTGAGTGTGAGAGTTTGGCTGTGAAGAAGGCTGAGTGCCAAAGAATTGATGCTGTTCAACTGTGGTGTTGGAGAAGAGTCTTGAGAGTCCCTTAGACTGTAAGAAGATTCAACTAGTCCATTCTAAAGAATATCAGCCCTGGGATTTCTTTGGAAGAAATGATGCTAAAGCTGAAGTGCCAATACTTTGACTACCTCATGCAAAAGGTTAACTCATTGGAAAAGACTCTGATGCTGGGAGGGATTGGGGGCAGGAAGAGAAGGGACCAACAGAGGATGAGATGGCTGGATGGCATCACCGACTCGATGGAAGTGAGTTTGAGTGAACTCCGGGAGTTTAGTGATGGACAGGGAGGGCTGGCGTGCTGCGATTAATGGGGTCGCAAAGAGTCGAACACAACTGTGCGACTGAATTGAATTGAACTTTTACGAACAAGGAAAGCTGAGAACACTTTGTCATCAGCTCACCTTCTCTAAAACAAATAATAAAGATGTTTTTAGTCAGAAGGAAAATGCCATGAATAGTGATGGACAGGGAGGGCTGGCGTGCTGCGATTAATGGGGTCGCAAAGAGTCGAACACAACTGTGCGACTGAATTGAATTGAACTTTTACGAACAAGGAAAGCTGAGAACACTTTGTCATCAGCTCACCTTCTCTAAAACAAATAATAAAGATGTTTTTAGTCAGAAGGAAAATGCCATGACAAAAGCATGGGTCCACACCAAAGAATGAAGCATATCAGAAATACAAATAAATGGTAAATACTAGGGACAGCCAGAATCGGTTCCTGTTTCCTAGTAATGATAGAGTACCCTGTATAAGATTAAATGTCCAGTTGATAATAGTCATAAAACCTGGGAAACAAGAATGATTTTGAGACACTAGAAAGCAGTCAAAAACAGAAACAAACTGGACAGGATCTGGCTCTCAAAGAAAGGAAAAAAGTCTTAAAAGCCAGGAAAAAAAATGGGACATTATTTACAAGAGAATAATAATAACAATTTAGGCTGACATTTGACCATACAAAAGGAGTTTAAAAGAGAATGGGCTGACATCTTAAAAATTCTAAGAGAGAGAAAAAATAAAACATTGTCAATCTAGCATTTCATATATATAATGATATAGTTCAAAGATGAAGGTAAAACAAAGACATTTGCAGGTAAACAACAACAAAAAAATCTTGTAGGAGGTACACAGTACAAGAAGTCCTGAAATTCTTCAGATTTAAGAGACATAATACAATATGGTACTTTGGAGCTATAGGGAAAATTGAAGCGCATTGGAAGAATAAGTATGTGTTCAATATAAAAGTGTTTGCTAATTTCTTTTATAGTCAGTTCACTAACGGGAAAATAATATGTGACAATAATAAAAAATGAGTGGAAGCAATCATAAATGAAATTATACCACTGTAAGGTTATTATATGTGAAGTCACATATAATTAACTCAAGTTAAGCTGTGAAAAGTTTATGAAAATATGTACATAATAGAAAAAAATAAATGAAGGTTTTATACACACACACATGCACACACATGTGCACACACATGCACACACATGTGCACACACATGCACACACACACATACAGAATTTTAGTTTGAAATATTAAACAAATTCTGGAAATGGATAATAGTAATGGTTGCACAGTAGTGTGAATGCAAATGAGGCCTTTGAATTGCACACTTTAAATTACAGGATATATAGGAAGGTAAAAAAAAGAAGAGTGTACAAGAGAATATAAACAGAAAGACAGTATGTCTAAATGTGTATACAGTCAAGTCAGTCAAGAGGCACATGAAAATATGCTCAAAATTGCTAGTTATTAGAAAAATGCAAATCAACCTACCAGGAGATATCACCTCACAGCAGTCAGAATGGCCTTTGTCAGCAAGTGCACAAACAGCAAATGCTGGAGATGGTGTAGAGAAAATGGAACCCGACTACACTGCTGCTGCTAAGCTGCTACAGTCATGTCCGACCCTGTGCGACCCCATAGATGGCAGCCCACCAGGCTCCGGCATCCCTGGGATTCTCCAGGCAAGAACGATGGAGTGGGTTGCCATTGCCTTCTCCAATGCATGAAAGTGAAAAGTGAAAGTGAAGTCGCTCAGTTGTGTCTGATCCTCAGTGACCCCATGGACTGAAGTCTTCCAGGCTCCTCCGTCCATAGAATTTTCCAGGCTAGAGTACTGGAGTGGGGTGCCATTGTGTTGGTGGGAATTAAATTGGCGCAATCGCTATGGAGAACAGTATGGAGATTCTTTAAAAAACTAAAAATATGATCTAGCAATCCCACTCCTGGCATGTATCTGGAGAAAAACATAGTTTGAAAGGATACATGCTTCCCAGCATTCACTGTAGCTCTGTTTACCATAGACGAGACATGGAGGCAATATAAATGTCCATCAGCTGAGGGATGGATAAAGAAGACATCTGCATCAGTACATACAATGGAATATTATGCAGCCACAAGAAATGAAATGATGCCACTTGCAACAGCATGGATGGATCTGGAGATTGTCACACTAAGTGAATAAAGTCAGGCAGAGACAAATAACTATCACATGATATCATTTAAACATGAAATCTAAAAAAATTGATATGAATAACTTTAAAAACCAGAAACACCCTCACAGACTTAGGGAAGGAAATTATAGTTACCAGAATGGACAAATTGGGAGTTTGGGGTTGACAGGTACACACTGCTGTATTTAAAATTGATAACCAGCAAAAACCTACTGTGTAGCATAGGAAACCGCTCAGCACTTTGTAATAACGTAAATGGGAAAAGAACTCGAAAAAGAATAGCTACATGTAGATTATAACTGATCACTTTGCTGTACACCGAAAACTGACACACATTGTTAATCAACTCTAATCCAATATAAAATTAAAAAAATACATAAAAGCATAAAATAAACAAACATGTATATATTTAATTTTATAATAAATAGAACTAAACTATCCAAACAAAAGGGAACAGTTGTTAGACTGGAGGTGACTCTATGCTGTTAACAACAGACACATATAACATACAAATACTCAGGTGTAAAGACAATGGATTTAAATGATGCATACATGTCCATATGGAACTGATGTGGCTATGTTAATATCAGGACAAGATAAATTCAAGACAAAAAGTATTACCAGAAATAAAGTAGATCACTTTACAATACTAGGGGTTGTTTTTGTTGTTCAGTTGCCCAGTTGTGTCCGACTCTTTGCAGCCCCATGGACTGCAGCACGCCAGACCTCCCTGTCCTTCATTTCAGTTCAGTTGCTCAGTCATGTTCTACTCTTCACGACCCCATGAATCATAGCACACCAGGCTTCCCTGTCCATCACCAACTCTTGGAGTTTACTCAAACTCATGTCCATCGAGTCAGTGATGCCATCCAGCCATCTCATCCTCTGTCGTTCCCTTCTCTTCCTGTCCCCAATCTCTCCCAGCGTCAGGGTGTTTTCCAATGAGTCAACTCTTCGCATCAAGTGGCCAAAGTATTGGAGTTTCAGCTTCAGCATGTCTTTCCAATGAACAGCCAGGACTGATCTCCGTTAGAATGGACTGGTTGGACCCCCCCTTGCAGTCCAAGGGACTCTCAGGATTCTTCTCTAACACCGCAGTTCAAAAGTATCAATTCTTCGGCACTCAGCTTTCTTCACAGTCCATCGCTCACATCCATACATGACTACTGGAAAAACCATAACCTTGACTCGACAGACCTTAGTCGGCAAAGTAATGTCTCTGCTTTTGAATATGCTATCTAGGTTTGTCTTAACTTTTCTTCCAAGGAGTAAGCATCTTTTAATTTCATGGCTGCAGTCACCATCTGCAGTGATTTTGGAGCCCCCCCAAAAATAAAGTGTGACACTGTTTCCACTGTTTCCCCATCTATTTCCCATGAAGTGATGGGACCAGATGCCATGATCTTAATTTTCCTGTCCTTTACAATCTCCTAAAGTTTGCCCAAGTTCATGTCCACTGCGTTGGTGAGGCCATCCAATCATCTCATTCTCTGATGCCTTCTTCTCCTTCTTCCCCCAATCTTCTGGTCAGTATTAGGTTGTATTTCACTGTAAATGTGTAAGAAGCTAATAACATATCCCCTAGTCATAGACGGAGATGCAATGTTTTTCTTTATTAACTGATAGGAAAATTAGATGAATTTCAGTAAAAATCAGAAGTGATTTGAACAATGTATGAAAGACTGACATGAGTGACATTTAAACAAGCAACACTAATCTGATAACTGTGGGACACACATGTGGGAGAGAGTCGATATGAGAGATTCAAATGAAGAAACAAGTTTTATGGTTGAGCCATAAAATAAGTAACTGGATTTCAAAGTGCTGAAGTAATGCAGAGTGTGTTTCCTGGGCACAATAGATTTCAGTCACATATAGGCAAACAGTAAGCAAGATATCTAGAAGACAAGTATTTTCAAAGTAGCAACTCATTTCTCTATACAGTAAAGAGAAAATCACAAAGCAAGTAGAAATGATATTCAACTAAATATCAATAAAAAAACAACATATCAAAAATGTAGGAATATAACTAATGCTGTCCTTGAAGGGGCATTTATACTTTTAAATCATAGTTAAAAAGAAGTAAGGTTTAAATAATAAAAAAATTTTGTTCATTGAGAATGTGTTAATAACATAGAATATTTTGAGGAATTTATGAATAAGCTACCAGAACTAATAGGTGAGTTAGGCAGTTTTGCAGGGCATAAGTCCAAAATACAAAAGAATACTTTTTAAAATACTAACAATGAATAACTAGGGAAGTGAATCTTAAAATATAATTTATAATTAGAATCAGTGTATAAAATAATTAAGAATAAATGTAGTGAGAACCATGGAAAACCTCTACACTGAAATCAAAGAGAGAGAAATTATGAGAAGCCTAATGAATGAAGAGCTCTACTGTGGCCATTAAAGATTTGCTATTCTTAAGATGTCCATTCTCCTTTAACAGAGCTATGGATTTAATAATGCCATACAAGTCCCATTTCCAATAGCTATTCATAGTATAAATCAAGATTATTCTAAAATTTAGGAAGACAGAATTCCCTGGAGGTCCAGAGGTTATGACTCTGTGCCCTCATGGCCAATGTCCTAGGTTTGATCCCTCATCAGGGAACTCAGATCCTGCAAGCTGTGCAGCGTGGTCAAAAAAAAAAAAAAAAAAGTTGAAACTTTTTGATCCCAAGCACCTAAAATTTAGAAAGGCAATGTGCAATAGCTAATCTATCTAGCTTAAAGAAGAGATTTACAGGACTTACAGTCACTGATTTTAAGATTGACTGTAAATTTTCAGTAGTCAAGATGCACTTTTATTAGAAATATTTAAAAACATTTATAGATTAGAGGGGAGAGTCTGCACATAAATATTCATGTATCTGATCAATCGATATTTTAGAAAAAGTAGTCATCAAGGTCACTTAGGTAATTTAGTGGGAAAACATAATGTCTTCAAAACTGGCACTGGACCAGCTGTATATTAATCTGGAAGAAAACTGAGCTCTGACTCCTACCTCACACCACACACAAGTATTATTTGGAAATATGTCATAAATATAAATATAAAGGGTAAAAGGATACAAGAAGATTACCTTCTTAATCTTGGGTAGACAAAGATTTCCTGGACATCCAAAGCATTAGTAATAAAAAATACATCAAATTTCATTAAAAACACTTTTTTATTAAAATAAATTATTTTAAAACATGAAAATGCAAGCTACAAACTGGGACCAAATGTTGAATTTAAAAGACATATCCAGAATATATAAAGAACTCCTTTAGCTCAATAATAAGATATAAATAGCTTATTTATACAAGCTTATATATAATATTTATATAAGCTTATCTTTATATAAGTTTATATATTGTAGCTTATTTTACTGAGCTAAATGGGCACAGTAAGTGGGCACAGAGGTTTCATCATTAAAAAAGAAGTGAAAATATACTCAACTACATCACTAAGACACTTCTATATACCCATTTAAAATGACAAAAGTCAAATGACCGGTACTATGAAATATAAATAGCAATGTGGTATTACTGTACTTCTAAAGCCTCATGGGTAGACTATAAAATGGTTTCAACCACTCAGGAAAATTGAAGTTCCTTATACATTTAAGTGTGGTTTCATTCCTTGGCGTTTAACCAAGATAGATGAAATTGTACACCTGCAAAACCATGTAACAATATTCATAGAAAATTTATTCATAGAGTAAAATACTCATAACAACCCAAATGGCTATCAATAAGAATCACAAATTGTGATATAGTCACACAGTGGAATAGTATATGCAGCAATAAATAGAAAAGAAAAGATACGTGCAAAAAAAAAAAGGAAAATATATCAAAAGCATTATCTTAAAAACAGAGAAAGGCAGATACCAAAGAATGCATGCTCTATGTTGCCAAGTGTTACGAAGTTTGAAATAGGCAGACTCTTCTATGGTAATAGAAGCAAGTTGTATGTATTGTATGGGGGATGTCTCCAAAGAAGTATGAGAACTTTTGGGGTGCTAGCACAGAAGTATATTTTTGTCAGAACTCACTGAATTATACATTTGTTCATTTTATGTAAAATTTACACCAGCTATAAAAAGAACAAAACTTGTATTCTGTTTTTTTAAGAAAAAAAGAGCCAAGATTGTATTTCTCATAAGCCTTTCTAAAACTTAATTAGAAAATGTCTATTAAATCCCACCATCTTTATCAAGTTTGGAGATGTCTACCCAGGAGAATCACTGTTTCCCCAAGTTTTGGTGTTTCTGAAATCCCGAAGATTATGAATTCAACTTCAAGCCTGGTACTGATATGATTCTATATCCAATTTTGAATATACCAGCTATAAAATTTTGGGTAACAGTGATTTAATCTGAATACAGGTGTGATGTTTGATGGTAATTAGAATTTTTAAAATATTTTTGGCTATGATAAGGTATTCAAGCTTTATAGAAAAATCATCTGTTTTTCAGAAGAAGATATCTTCCTCTAGGATTCTGTTGTACTACTCATGAATACTTAAATAAATAAATGCATGTGTAGTCAGTTTCTTTCCAAATTCAGAGTTGGAAAAATGAAAATCTAAAATTCTCATTATATCATATATTGAGTTTCCCTTTGTATCATTTCCTCTAGGAATCTCAAAATTAGGCCCTGTATGTCATTTCAGTACCCTTTCTTTAGCCCACTGTTCTTCATGGAGACAAATATTAGAATCATTCTGAAGTGTCTACATTATTCTTTTCCTCAATTACTCTGTTTCATTTCTCAGCTAAGGAATGTTCTTTCCTTGATAGAAGAACTTGCTTCTTTAGAAAATTATTTCCCAGTTGATTCTGGTATGTCAGTTCCATTTACCCCCTGGCTCCAGTCAAGAACTTAGTAAGTCTTGTATCCATTTTTCTGCATGTATATCCTGTATTTTCTAGCTCTTATACTTGTTTTCTTTTGAAATCTGATTTATTAAATATAGGCTTCTATTGCAAGCTAGCTCAGTGTTTCTTCAGAAATGTGTAACATGATGAATATACTAGAAGACAGTGAAGGACAGAGAAGCCTGGCATGCCACAGTCCATGGGGTTACGAAGAGTCAGACACGACTCAGCAACTAAACAGCAACAGCAAGAGTATGATGGAAAAAGCACATGCATGAATAATGCAGTGAGTCAATGAATGAATGACGGAGAGAGCGGATCGGGGGCTCTGCTGCCTCTCGTTACCTTCTACAAAAAGTTACCCGTGTTATCTACACAAAATGAAGAATTTTGACCAGCATAAATAACAGGCCCTTGTACATGAAAAAGTAATCACTAATCTAAAGTAACTTTATTTTATACCATCTATACCTGCATGAGATTCCAAAAATTATTTCTCCCAAATACCTTAATGTTCAGTTCAGTTCAGTCGCTCAGTCATGTCCGACTCTTTGTGACCCCATGAATTGCAGCACGCCAGGCCTCCCTGTCCATCACCAACTGCCGGAGTTCACTCAGACTCACGTCCATCGAGTCGGTGATGCCATCCAGCCATCTTATCCTCAGTCATCCCCTTTTCCTCCTGCCCCCAATCCCTCCCAGCATCAGAGTCTTAATACTTATGGCTCTTTTTCTTTTTCCTTACTTGCCTATGCTATTGGTGAAACATTTTCCTGGTTTCTGCACCAATGAGAGCTGTTTTCCACACCAGTGTGTCTGGGTTTCTCAAAAAGTACACCAGGTTCTTTTTTCCTCCCTGAGGATATTGAAAGGAAATGAGATTGTATTGGTCTGGGTGATTCAGGACAGGACTTTCGTATTTAGTCAATGTTAGAACCAGGAAAGCTGAACACTCCAAGTGCTCAACTGCATAGATCATCCTTTTTAAAGCCAGTGATCAGGGATAGAGCTATTTTTCTGGACAACTAAGATATCCACAGCTCGCTTTATTTCTGGGTGTACTTGAAATTGTGTCTGAGATGGAGCTATTGGCAGATGAATAGGAATTTTTATCTACGGTGATTTTTTTTTTTCTGTGGCAGCAGGATTGTATTTGTT
>SJYC01023751.1:0-28616 GCA_006408675.1 Madoqua kirkii
TCTATCGTATCTAGTCCCTTAAATCTATTTCTCACTTCCACTGTATAATCATGAGGAATTTGATTTAGTTCATACCTGAATGGTCTAGTGATTTTCCATACTTTCTTCAATTTAAGTCTGAATTTGGTAATAAGGAGTTCATGATCTGAGCCACAGTCAGCTCCTGTTCTTGTTTTTGCTGACTGTATAGAGTTTCTTCATCTTTGGCTACAAAGAATATAATCAATCTGATTTTAATGTTGACCATCTGATGATGTCCATGTGTAGAGTCTTCTCTTGTGTTGTTGGAAGAGAGTGTTTGCTATGACCAGTGCGTTCTATTGGCAAAACTCTATTAGTCTTTACCCTGCTTCATTTGGTACTCCAAGGCCAAATTTGCCTGTTACTCCAGGTGTTTCTTAACTTCCTACTTTTGCATTCCAGTCCCCTATAATGAAAAGGACATCTTTTGTGCGTTTTAGTTCTAAAAGGTCTTGTAGGTCTTCATAGAACCATTCAACTTCAGCTTCTTCAGTATTACTGGTTGGAGCATAGCCTTGGATAACTGTGATATTGAATGGTTTGCCTTGGAAACGAACAGAGATCATTCTGTCGTTTTTGAGATTGCATCCAAGTACTGCATTTCAGACTCTTGTTGACCATGATGGCTACTCCATTTCTTCTGAGGGATTCTTGCCTGCAGTAGTAGATATAATGGTCATCTGAGTTAAATTCACTCATTTCAGTGCATTTTAGTTCATTGATTCCTAGAGTGTTGAACTTCATTCTTGCCATCTCTTGTTTGACCACTTCCAATTTGCCTTGATTCATGGATCTGACATTCCAGGTTCCTGTGCAATATTGCTCTTTACAGCATCAGACCTTGCTTCTATTACCAGTCACATCCAACTTGCTCTGGCTCCATTTTTTTTTTTTTTTTTGCTTTGGCTCCACTCCTTCATTCTTACTGGAGTTATTTCTCCACTGATCTCCAGTAGCATACTGGGCACCTACTGACCTGGGGAGTTCCTCTTCATCCTATCATTTTGCCTTTCCTACTGTTCATGGGGTTCTAGAGGCAAGAATGCTGAAATGGTTTGCCATTCCCTTCTCCAGTGGACCGCGTTCTCTCAGACCTCTCCACCATGACCCTACTTTGACACAAGTTGTGAAATGTTAATTTCACGAAGATATTCAAATGACATGGCTTGGGAAATCAGAAGGCACTCGATAACTTCCCACTCAGTAGCTTAATGGATGAGTGGAGGAAGACCCAGAGGAGGAAGACATGGAGAGATAAATCTTACATAGAGCTATGTGGAATGGAGGAAAATAACACTGTGATGAGGAGCAACAGGAGTGTGGGGACGGTTTACATGGCAAAGGCTAGATGGTGGTTCTTCTGGTAAAGAATCTGCCTGCATTGAGGGAGACCTGGGTTCAGTCCTGGGTTGGGAAGATCCCCTGGAGAAGGGAACCCCTAACCACTTCAGTATTTTGACCTCGAGAATTTCATGGACAGAGTAGCCAGGCAAATTACAGTCCATGGAATCACAAACAGTTGGACACAACTGAGCAATTTTCACTCACTCAGATTTTTCAAGGACAAAGCCCTCTCAGTTAAAGAATATTCTTCTTTCATTATATTTGAATAGGTATTTAAAGTTTCCAAGGGTTTTTTACTCTTCCATTGCTTATTAAATAAATATTCACAATGAGAACAAGTTCACGGTCCCCATTTCTGGATGAAGAAACAAAGACCTGTGCCTTTGAGAACTTTGTACCAATTCACCAGGCTCAGAAATGACTGAGCCGTGCCGTTGCCTTTCAGTGGAGTGCGGGTCCAGCATGATTCCTTGCACCCGGCTGCCTTCCTCAAGCATGCTAACTAAAAATGACAGCCACTATTGATATTAATCTCTCAGTATGGCAGGATACCAGCATGTGATGCTGTCTCCAATATGAAATATTAGCTGAGCCGTGGGCTTTCTGTTTAAGGACTGCCTGGAACCACAGGCAATTCAGAAACTGAAAACAGCAAATTGAAAACAAATTCTGTGGCTCTTACCATGAGCCTGCAAAAGTCATCTACACATGGGGAGTGAGTAATAAGTTTTTTACTGTCCGTTAGCAACAATGAGTCAGAGCACCGAGCGGCAGACACTCCATTTCATTTTGAAATCAACTTTAATTTGTATTTGGAGCCAGCTCTTTATACGTCTCATGCTTAGAATTAACCTGTGGACACACACGTCAGAAGATTTCGCATGATATTTTTATGGGGACTTCAGTTTCTGTCTTACTAACCATAAGATTGGATCGTGTGTTCTTTAAAGATCTTTCCTTCATGCTGATTACCTTCTAAGTCTTCACCCTCAGAATACAGTTAAATTTTAAACCTGAGATACTGTTGTAGTTTTTAACAATTGAGTTGAGATCTCTTTGCCTTTTGAAAGATTGATTCAAAAGACTCTAACAGATACCATGGAAATTGAAAGCCCTTGCCAATTTTCTGCAGATTCTAAAGAGGATGGAGTATGAGAGAGGGGAGAGCTTTGTTCTCATGACCATTCGTGTGTGCTCATTAAATGTATGACTTGCTTTGCCATCTTGCACATGGAGAGTCAAACCAAAAATGATACAGCCATCTTTTTTCAAACTCCACACCAAAGGCCATTGGCCCAAGGTGTTTACCTTTCTGAACATTTCTATCTCTACTCCAGAGACGTTTATTCACCTCTTGTGTTAACCCTGCATCTGGATGGTGCATGTCGCCACAGCCTCACTTTCACCCTGAGAAATTTGCCGGGTGTATTTCTTCGAAAAAGTATGCCCTCCTTTAGGGAAATTCTACAGCAAATTTTTAAGATATTAACATTTTCCTTCACTGCAAATCCATTTGGTACTTAACAAGAAGAGTGGACCCTGGCAGCTGGTTGTTGAACAGAAAAACTTTCTGTGAACATTTCCATGTCGTTAAATGTTCTTCCACAGCACCGTTTCTAATGACCGTGGAGCATTTAAACATATGTACGCTCGGTAAATTATTTAACTGATCCTCGATTGTTGGATGATTAGGTTGGTTTTCAAAACTCATGCAGTTTCAGCATTTTACAGTTTATTTTTAAGCACTTGCAAATTTGATATGAGAGAAAAAAGAAGCTGTCTCAGAGCTGTTTTGTTTATCTGAATGTCTTTTTGTTTACCAGTAAATGTAAATACCTTTCTCATTAATTGATCATTTAAATGTTATTCCTTCAGCCCATCAGATGATCTTGTCGGCTCTGATTCCAAATATGTACTCAGTCTCTCTTCTTCTATAGCTCATCACTGCTGTCTCCCTAAGCGGAACCATTATTTCATGTGAGCTGTTGAAATCTCCTTACTGTGTTACCTGCATTCACACTTGTCTTTCTGCAAGGCATTCTTTTTTTAAGAGATGGCTCAGAAAACGCTCACTCCTGTTTAATGCAGTTGAATGAGCCCTCATCCCACTTCTGCACAATCCAGACTCCTGACATGGACCTTCAAGGTTCTAACTGATATGGCCCCTGCCTTACTCACTAATCTATGACCTCATCTTGGGTTACTCTGTCCCTTCATTCACTGTCCTGCTGCTACACAGCTGTCTTTCTGTTAAAAAGGAAAAAACTGTCAAGGTCACTCCTGATTCATTGTCTTTATATTGGGTTAGCCAAAATGTCCATTGAGACTTTCCAAAACATCTTTTGGCCAAAATTTTCTTTCTTTTTGATCTGAGTTTTATGTTCTCCACCCCCATTGCCAGGTCTTCATGTGACTGACTGCACTTTGTCTTTTGGATGTCTGCTACAGTATTGCATTTTCATTGAGAAATTTCTCCATGAAATTTCCATACAATTCAATGGAAATGAGCCTTTTCTGCCTCTTGGGAGCTAGAGCAGCATGGGCAAAGATGCCAAGATATATACGTGTGTGTGTGTGTATGTGTTGTGTGTGTGTGTGTCTGTGTCTGTGTCTGTGTGTGTATTTAGTTTGGTGGGCAAGAGAGGAGGGAGAAATAATGAGTGATGGAACTGGAGAAATAGTCAGAAGCCAGATAATACTAGGTCTTACAGGTCAGCTAACTAGTTTGTTCTTTAGGAGCCTCCGTTGTAGTTTCATACAACCGTAATCTATTTATGAATCATTCATTTAGAGCCTACTGTCTGCCAGACTAGGATGGTAGACAGGGATGCAGAACTGTCTTTGCCTTTAAGGGGTTTGCAGTTGTTATTGGAGAACCGACAATACTCAATATCCCCAGAGCATATGTAAGAATCCTGAGCCATGTTTCTTCCCAAACTCTGATAGACAGCAATCCATTAAGGTGATGTCTCCTAAATAAAAGTCAAGATATCTCAGATTCTTCTGACTGTAAGTCTCCTAACCTAAGTTCTGCTTTTCCCACATGTGAACAATTCCCCTAGTCATCTTTTATCAGATGTTTTAGATGAACATGCTAAAGCCCTTAGCTAAAGACTTAGATGAAAATCTCACCTTAAGATCCCATGAACACAAACATCAAGCATTTCCACCCAAAGGCTCCTTCCACCTCCAACAGTGGTGGAGAGAGGTGAGGAATTAGTGAGGGGTTGCTGTCAGCTTCCTCTTTCTCTCTTTGATGGGGGAACGAGGCCTGCACGTCAATGAGCACACGGTCTTATTGACTGTAGTTCTTCCCTGTGTGTCCCGGAGATGGAAAGTGTCAGTTCCCATCTCTTTGATCCATCACTGCAGCATGTTTGAGAAGAGATACAGAGCCTCTTCACGTATCTTTCCCATCTCCTTTAATTATATTCAACAGAGAAAGACAAGTCTTATCTCCCCATAAGCAAGATGCTTTCACCATTACGAAAGTGTTTGTTTGCTCTTCTGGTTTGGGGGCATAGCTCAGTTCTGTCATTTTTTGACCCGTCAAGGTTAAGTAGAATGTTTTTCTCTTTTTTTTTTTTTTTCTCTAATAGTGGAGCATAATACAACTCAGAAAGTCTTTGGCCCAGCATAGATTGACTTTGGGCTACTGGCTACCTTGGATACCCTCCAAAGTTAACATTAATTGGGAACACTCATCTTCTTTTACTGAACGTAGTCTTTACTTTAAGCATGTATTCTGGAGCAGGTGTTCCTGTGTTTTTTATGACACAAACATCTTTGACAATCTAGTTAAGCCTATGGAATCTTTCTGTAGCAGATGAAAGATTACTACAGTCTTTGACATTTCTTTCAACAAAACTGGGGAAATGTTTTGCCTTTCCTGGAAATTGGTTGGCCTTACTGGTTCTTGCTAACCCAGAGAAAGGAGTGGAGGTGATATTGCATGACATGTGAAGTGAGCTGCAAATCTTGTTTCTTCTTTCTTGATCTCTCGGAACACTCTCTTCCTGGATACCACCTTGGGAGGTGCTCCCTCTCAGAACTCAGCTGTTATGATGTGAGAAGCCCATGTTACAAGGTGAGGTTGATAGGTAGACAGCCCCATCAGAACTCCCAGCTATTTTGGATGTCTAGCATGACAATGATTATTTTGAGTTGATAAATTTTAGGATTATTTGTTACCCAGCAGAAGCTAATCAGAACACTTTTTCAGAATAATCTTTTTAAGTGCATGAAACAAAATATATAATATTACAAAGAAACTAATTATATAAAAGTTACAAGATAATTAAAATTTTGTTTTAAAGACATACGATGGCCAATAGGCATATGAAAAGATGCTCAATGTCACTAATCATCAAGGAAATGAAAATAAAAACTACAATGGAGGGACCTTACCTGGCAATCCATTGCTTTAGACTCCATATTTCCACTGCAGGGGTATAGGTTCGATTCCAGGTCAAGAAACTAGGATCCTACATACTATACAGTAGCTTAGCATTACCCCCCCCCCTAAAAAAAAAAAACCTACAGTGAGATATCACCTCATACCTTCCAGAATTGCCAGGAGCCAGCATGAGGAACTCCGCCCATGGCAAAGGTCATGAGGAAGGAGGCTTGGCCTGCACAAAGGCGTGATCAAGCCTCAGGAAACCCCCTGTTCCCTAGCATCTACACCCAAAACCAGAATCTATCTACTTTACTGTTTCATACTCTTACCTACACCTTTGACTTTACGGGGGGTTCTCCCCCATCACCATTTCTCTTGGAGAAGGAGTAAATGTGCAGCTCCAAGTCAAGAAAAATTTCTGGGCATGACAAGAGTGTTTCAACTTACGAATTCCTCTGAAGATTATCTAGCCCGCCTGTATAGGTTTGTCTGGCGACATGTGATTCTTTACAGCCTCTCAACCGTGAGAGGCACAAGATGTTTTAGACTTACTAAAGGCAAATTCTTTTGGGAAGTTAGAAATTATTGGTATAGTGGGTTGGTTAGGAATTATATTGGTGAAGGGTTTTTCACTTGTTGTGCCAATAATTGCTGCTAATTCCCTGCCCTGGGTGGGACAAGGGTGTCTCAGGTCAAACCTCTCTGCTGGCAAACTAGCTTGTGTGACAGGATTATCCATACTCATACACATGATTGTTTACTACCTCTCGACCATAAACAGCACAGAGAGTTTGCAGTATTTTGAGAGTCTTAATTAGCATAGGGCTTTTCTCATTGTTGAGTCAATGATTGCCACCAGGCCTCCATATCCTTAGGCACCTGGGGATATATTAATCAATGTATTTGGTATATAGAAAAGGAAATATAATAGTTTTTAAGGTTAGCAATTCTAGACTTTTGGGGTTAATGAATTTTCTCTTTTGTTATAGATCACTGTACTTTGTTATAAATCACTGTGTCCTTACTATGTAAAAATGTAACTTTATCACTATCTTAAGACTAAATAGTTCTTAAGGGAAACATTGGTGAAGGGTTTTTATTTGTTGGGCTGATGTTTGCTGCTAAATCTCCATATTCCCTGCCTTTATAATAAATATAACTAGCATATAGGAGAAATAAGTATTAACCTTTAAGATTGATCATGTTAACCTTGGATTAAATAAATTCCTTTCTTGATTGTAACTCACCACACCCTCACCCTATAGGAATGCAATTTTATTTGGAGGGTGGCACCTGGTATAAGAAAAAAATCACCCCTGGAAAAAATAAGTTTTCTGGTTAACTGACTGTTATCAGAAAGGGCCATAAAATGTTAGAAGACGATGTAAAACCCATAAGACCTTTGTATAATTTTATATGAAGCACCTGATTGTGACAAGGGTCAGGTCTGCTGACCCCCGTGTGATTCTGTATTCATCCCTATGTATAACAAAAGGTATATAAACAAACCTGAAAAATAAAGAAATCAGATCAGTTTCTGGAAAGACTGATTTCCCTGTGTTGTTTCTTTCTTGCTCCCCATTTTCCTGGCTGAATTCCCATATGGAATGTGGGTACTCACCAAGCCTGCTAATTCTGCCTGGGCTTCTAAGATCAGACCAGGGAGGCTTCAGTGCCTCCTCTCCTTTGGGAGAACGAAAAGACGCCTGTGGCCTACGTAGGTGGTGTTTGGTATTCCACATAAACCAAGTTATTCAGCCTCTTTTTCTCCGCTAATATTTCCTACTACACTGTCTGTTTCTAATCTCTCTATATATCTATAATTAAATAAGTTTTTTCCTAGGACGCCGATTCCATTCCCACCTTCAAATTACCCTGGATCCACTGGGGCTGGACCCCGGCACAGAATGGCTACTATCAAAAAAAAAAAAAGAAGAAGAATGCTTTCTGTAAACTTTTGCTGTTTGAAGGACAAGGATGTAGAGAAATAGGAACGGCTGAGGGGACTATAAATCGGTGCTGGCCTGGCTAGCCAGCTGGAAAACAGTACAGAACATTTCTCAAAAAGTTAAACATGGAATTACCATACAATCCACCAATTCCATTTCTGACATTTTCTCAAAGAAAGTGAAAACACTAATATGAAAAGATGTATACATTCCTATGTTTGTTATGTTTTTTACAATTGCCAAGATATAGAGGTGACCTGAGTGTCCACTGATACATGAATACATGTAGAAACTGTGATATACACCCGTATGCCACACACACACACACACACACACACACACACACACACTCAAAACGGACTGCTCAGTCATAAAAAGGAATAAAATCTTGTAATTTTTTACATCATATAGCAGTGTGTACCCAAATGACTTTTGATCATTTTGGCTATTATTTTAAGCTATACATTCCCTAATAATTAAATTCCTTAAGGAAAATATAATGTTTTGTGAATATTTGTCTCAGAAACGAGCAAATTCTATCAGAAGCTAGTAGAAAATAGTATATTTAATAAGTTCACAGTAAATTTATACCAGATCATCAGTGACTCCAAAAACTGGCTGATCATCAGTATTACCTGGTAATTTTTAATAAGTACAGATTTCCATATTCCAACCTAGTCTATTGAACTAGGGATGGGCCCAGGAATCAGTATTTTAGCATGCAAAACCCTCTATCATAACTAATTCTAATGTCTGCAGCCTGGCATTGACCTGTCTTTCAATATAATAATAATTATTATTGTAATATAATAATTATTATTACTGGCAATATAATAACAACAACAATAATAAATAGATCAAGTAAGATCACCTTATCTGAGCATTAAAACTCCCCAAAATTTGCCTTCAACTTCTCTGCCCTACTTTATCCCAACACCAGTTGACTGGACTTTTCTTGGGCAATGTTTTGGCCATCTCTTTGATGTTTAATATAGATTATTAGCTCACAGAGATTTTTCTCATGTATGAGAATCAAAGACATCAGTTCTCACGTCTGCATTAGGTGACTCTGTTCCTCTGGCCACAGCTAATGAGTTCAGTTATCTGATTAGTAGCATTCCCTAGGAAAATCTGACCTGGAAGTAGAGGAAGAGAACCGGTCCTTTTCTGGTGGGGAAAGAGGAAATAAAAGGCTTCAAAACTTCATGTTTCCTGCTGAGTAGAGGAAAACATATGCAGAAGAAAGTATAAAACAGATTCACAGAGAAAGTAGAGCAAACATTTTGGAGGTGACTTGGTTTCTGATCCTAACCGTCCCTGAGGCCATCAGCACGCACAGTTTCCCTATTCATATGGCCTGTCCTCGGTCATTCTGATAAACTTCCCTTTCTGCAAAAGTGCATTCAAATGGGTTCCGTCTCTGAGGACCCAGAACATGCTGAAAACTAAAATTGTTCCTTTCCCCACATCTCAACTCAAAGTGATAGTCCCTTAAAATACCCTTCTCCCTTCCCTTCCCTGGCTTACTGGTCCAGTCTGTTATAACAGCTTAAGCCTACCCTGAAATCTAGCCTGCTTTATCTTCCCTAGCACTCATCATCTGTACCCACAAAACTGGCAGACATAGCATCCTGTTCTGTATCTTGCACTGACTCATTATTATCTCAAATTCAACTAATGATATTTTTAAGGTGTTACTTAACTATACCATTTTATGCCCGGAAATTGGAGATTTCTAATCCAACCTCCTCTTTTACGCAGGAGAGAATTACTTCCCCAGAATTATACAGTATTTCACAAAATAAGTTTTGCTTGACAACAACACTGACAAATAAAAAGATATTCATGCTTAAAGCAAGTTGCAAAGAGATGCATCTTCTACACCTTTTAACAAATGCTGCTGCGCAAAAGCATAGCCAAGTTTCTGAGAATCTTACAGGAAAACAGACGTTGTCTGAATGGTTTCAATCTCATTCTCTGGAAATTTAAATATAGACATATTATTTCACCAAACACCTATTAGTTTTCTATTGAGCAAGTGTTCCTTGGAATGTGAAAGTGAAAGTCACTCAGCCATATCCAACTCTTTGCAACCCCATGGACTATAGTCCACTAGGCTCCTTTGTCCAAGGGGATTCTCCAGGTAAGAATACTAGAATGGGTAGCTGTTCCTTTCTCCAGGGAATCTTCCCAACCCAGGAATCCAACAGAACTTCTGCATCACAGGCAGATTCTTTACTGTCTGAGCCACCAGGCAAGCCTGTTCCTTGGAATAAACTTTGGTTAATTCTGGGTTTTTTTTTTTTGTTTGTTTTTTGGTGTTTTTTTTTTTAATCTCCTTGTTCCAGATCTAACAAAGCTCAAGAAGAAGTTTGATCATTCTTTCTTGCCACAGTTGGATAAGTAAAACTATAACCTTTCTCTATTTTTTTTCTTAATATAGATGATTTTAACTATTTGTCCTTCTAGTTTTAACTTTTTATTCTAGTAAAGTAACATATTTTGCTATCTGTCTATAGTTAAAATCTATAGAAAAATACAATCACTCCATGATCAAATTCAGAGTGACAGTCTATCTTTCCATCTTTTTTCTGAAAGTGAAGGGGGCAGATCTGTGGCTTGTGGACTGGTGGCGTGGCTGACAGCTTTGTAAGGGTAGGAAGCATGTACAGAATCTTAAAAGTGAAAGGGACCCTAGAAATAACATAGTTAAACAATCTTTATCTGCCAGAAGCAGAGATTAATTTCCAGATAGCAAGGTGACTTTTCCCAGATCACCCAGAGATTTTTGCTTAGAGGCAAGATTCAGAGCTAGGCCTTTAGCTTCCCATTCCTGTGTCCTTTCAGCTACATTCGTTCCTGCTCACCGTTCATTCAAGGGCTGTGGGTGGGCTGTTTGGGTGCTTCCTCTTCTTTGTCTTCTTGCCGGTTTGTTTCTCCTACACCCTCCTTTTCCTCTCCTTTTTTCTTTTGCTCCTCTTCTGCTTCCTCCTTTTCTTCCTCATCTTCCTCCATCCCCTCCTTTTCTCCTTCATCCTTTGTTGTTTTTCTGAAACAACAATCCCCATTACATATTAGACAAAATTAAAATTTCTCTATTACTAAGAAAATCTTCACACAATTAAAAAGCAATTAAGTATTGGTTCTCAGATATGTTCCCCTTCCAAGACCTCTCTGAGAGCTTATGAATGCAGCAGGCCGTCTAGTCAGGAAGAGCACCTATAAGTGCATATGAAGAGGGGTCTGCACACACTTTTAGGAGTTCGCGGCCTTTCCTCATGGCTTGAACAGTAGAGAATCTGCCTGAAATGCAGGAGACCCAGTTTCGATATCTGGGTCGCGAAGATCCCCTGGAGAAGGAACTCGCAACCCACTCCAGATTCTTGCTGGGAAATCCCATGGACAAGAGGAGGCTGGCAGTCTACAGTTCATGGGGTCCCAAATGGAGGCAAGACTTAGCAACTAAACAACAACAAACTTATCCAGTGCTTTCTTTCTGCTGCATACTAAGTATTAAAGAATCTTGCTAACACAAACATAATTAAACCCACCTACTTTGTCATCTCCACCCGGAAAGGAATAGGAAGATAAGAGTGGTCAATACAGATATCAGTACTAAAGTTGTAAATCTGGTAAGTTGTAGAGGTAGATCTTTAGATTCTCAAGTTGCGTTGTTTCAATCATATTTCATAGTCAAGTGGCTAGAGAGTCTTTATCTCTCTCTTGCTTCCTCTCTCTAAAGCACACGCACACATTACACATGACACCCGTGGATGTGTACATATTTACGGTAAAGAAAAAACCCAAAGCAGCAATAAAAACTTTTCATTGATAAGGAAATAAAAGGGCAAACGTTTTAACACTGATTTTTTTTTTTTAATTTTTATTTTTTGTTTAATGCTTATTCCATTTCACAGCACTGCATTGGTTCTGCCATACACTGATTTTTTAAAGTAATTTTTGTTTACACCGATTGAAGTTGAGTCTCTGAATTTGTAGGAACATGATTCTGCCACAGATTTGGTATATTTTCTTTGACAAGTCACTTAACTGCACAGAGCCCCAGATTCTATTTCTGTTCAATAATTACTTATGAGACAGAAAGTTTGGATTTTATTTTAGGATGCCTGTGTATCTTGGATTCATGGATGACATGGCAACAAACTATGAAACACAATCACTCTTATTATGCTTCCAGTCCTCGATGATTCCCTCTGGTTCCTCCTTCCCTTCTGTTTTTACGGTTGCTGTTTGTCTATGGCCTCTGGGCAGATGGGATCTGAACTTCCTTAATGTGCCTGCTCTTGTGGAGCCAGGAAGTTACATCACATAGAGAAGATAAATAGAAGCACATGCAATTTAAGGTCTGCGAAGTTTCACACATTGTCATTCTTTCCTACAGTCAAGTTAATCTGCAATGGGAAAACACCATCTCAGTCTTTAAAAAGGACAATTTTGCTGTTTCTAGGACCTTATCAATTTGGCTAGATGCGTAGAGTGGCCACAGGCTTTATCAATTTAAGATGGACATTGATGATGACTGAAAGCAGGAGAAGGGGAGACAGAGGATGAGATGTTTGGATGGCATCACCGACTTGATGGACGTGAATCTGAGCAGGCTCTGGGAGTTGGTGATGGACAGGATGGCCTGGCGTGCTGCAGTCGCAAAGAGTCGGACAGGACTATGCAACTGAACTGATTAATGATATTTACTTCAGAAACACCTAGAGAAACTTCATCTTGTTAGGTGTATAAGTCATTATAGTGTATAAAATTGCAATAAGAAATCACAGCACCATATCCTATCAATGTCCATAAAACCATCATTGTCATATCCTTGTTAAAGTATGATCCTTATAGATAGTAATGGAAACCAATATTCATTGGTCACTTATCCTGGCCAATTCACTGGGATTGAAAGTATCATTCATTTCACATTATCTCATGTAGTGCTCCATAGTAGCTTCATGTATTTTTTAAAGTAATTTTTGTTTACACCGATTGAAGTTGAGTCTCTGAATTTGTAGGAACATGATTCTGCCACAGATTTGGTATATTTTCTTTGACAAGTCACTTAACTGCACAGAGCCCCAGATTCTATTTCTGTTCAATAATTACTTATGAGACAGAAAGTTTGGATTTTATTTTAGGATGCCTGTGTATCTTGGATTCATGGATGACATGGCAACAAACTATGAAACACAATCACTCTTATTATGCTTCCAGTCCTCGATGATTCCCTCTGGTTCCTCCTTCCCTTCTGTTTTTACGGTTGCTGTTTGTCTATGGCCTCGTGGGCAGATGGGATCTGAACTTCCTTAATGTGCCTGCTCTTGTGGAGCCAGGAAGTTACATCACATAGAGAAGATAAATAGAAGCACATGCAATTTAAGGTCTGCGAAGTTTCACACATTGTCATTCTTTCCTACAGTCAAGTTAATCTGCAATGGGAAAACACCATCTCAGTCTTTAAAAAGGACAATTTTGCTGTTTCTAGGACCTTATCAATTTGGCTAGATGCGTAGAGTGGCCACAGGCTTTATCAATTTAAGATGGACATTGATGATGACTGAAAGCAGGAGAAGGGGAGACAGAGGATGAGATGTTTGGATGGCATCACCGACTTGATGGACGTGAATCTGAGCAGGCTCTGGGAGTTGGTGATGGACAGGATGGCCTGGCGTGCTGCAGTCGCAAAGAGTCGGACAGGACTATGCAACTGAACTGATTAATGATATTTACTTCAGAAACACCTAGAGAAACTTCATCTTGTTAGGTGTATAAGTCATTATAGTGTATAAAATTGCAATAAGAAATCACAGCACCATATCCTATCAATGTCCATAAAACCATCATTGTCATATCCTTGTTAAAGTATGATCCTTATAGATAGTAATGGAAACCAATATTCATTGGTCACTTATCCTGGCCAATTACTGGGATTGAAAGTATCATTCATTTCACATTATCTCATGTAGTGCTCCATAGTAGCTTCATGTAATTGGTATTAATATGACTACCAGTTTTAGACTAGGAAATTAAGAATTTGAAAAGATAAGTAAGTGCTAGTAAGTTGTAAAGAAAACCAATTTTTTTAAAAATTTATTTTAATGAAGCATAGTTGATTTACAATGTTGTATTAATTTCTACTGTAGAGCAAAGTGATTCTGTTGTGTGTATATATTATTTTACATATTATTTTCCATTATGGTTTATCACAGGATATTGAATATAGCTCCCAGTGCTATACAATAGGACCTTGTTGTTATCCATTCTATATATAATAATTTGTATCTGCTAGCTAATCCCAAGCTCCCAGGCCTTTCCCCACTTCCCTCTTCCTTGGCAGTCACAAGTCTGTTCTCTATGTCTAAGAGTCTGAAGAAAACCAGTTTCAGCTGGAAGACTGCAGACACTGTGCATGTAGCCAGGCGTATTCCGTTTCAGCTGTTCCATTCAGTCACTCAGTCATGTCCGGCTCTTTGCGACCCCATGGACTGCAGCACGCCAGGCTTCCTTGTCTATCGCCAACTCCTGGAGATTGCTCAGACTCGTGTCCATTGTGTTGGTGATGCCATCCAACCATCTCATCCTCTGTCATAACCTTCTCCTCCTGCCTTCAGTCCTTCCCAACATCAGGATCTTTTCAAGTGAATCAGTACTTTGCATCAGATGGCCAAAGTTTTGGAGTTTCAGCTACAACATCAGTCCTTCCAATGAATATTCAGGACTGATTTCCTTTAGGATTGACTCTTTGATCTCCCAGCAGTCCAAGGGACTCTCAAGAGTCTTCTCCAACACTACAGTTCAAAAGCATCAGTTCTTTGATGCTCAGCTTTCTTTATGTTTCAATTGTACTTAATCATACAGTTCACACTAGAGTGCATACATAAAGGTATGCAGGCGCTTATTGTATCATTCAGTTGATGCATAATTTGGCTCAATCTGACATTCTGTCTGTGCCACATATAAATGTTTTGCCAGAGTGATCTTTATGAGCTCTTATTTAAGAGTCAGGAACTCAATCTGGGTGTGGTAGGTTGTTTGCAAAAATACAGTAATTTTTCTTACCCACTCCTTTGCCAGGTGATTTTGCAGCATTTTTCATCAAGAAGTAGGGTCTGTTTGCACTCCTCTTGAATCTGAGCTGGCTTTGTGACTTTATGGGGGCAATTAACATGTCAGAAATTATGTTGCACCAGTTCTGAGTCAAAGTACCAAGAGACTTCACATATTTCCATTTTCTTTTAGTCCTCTGCCTCTGATCCAGGGACAACCTGGGCTTGTCTGCAGGATAAGAGCTTTGTGGCCTAGTCATCCTTGTAGCACAAGGCAACAGTCAACCACTATCAAATGAGCCTGTGGCCTCAGATCAGTGCCTCTCTGCCCAAGCTGCCAGTTGACCACAGAGACATGAGTAAACCCAGCTGACATCATTCGAACTTAACTAGTTCAAACAGAGCTGCCTGATTGATTCCATAAGCTCATCAGCAATATGACATAGTTGTTGGTTGTTTTCTGCAATCAGTTTTCTTAGAAGGGCTTTTTGTGTGACAATAGATAAGTTAGACATCAAGAGAGGAAGAGGAACAGCACTTTTTTTTCATGTTGTCTATTTCACTTTTGCATCATTCATTCATTCATTCGATAATCATCTGACAAAGGCCGACTCTGAGTCTGCATCTACAGTAGGCCAAGCAAGAAGTAGTGGTCTGGGACTTTAAATATGGTCTGTTATAATGAGGCAACTGTTCACGCTAGAGCCACCTAGAGAAATCAGGGCGCAGTGGTGCTTTCTGTAAATAAAGAAAAGACTTGCTGACTTTATCAAGTCTTGGCTGTTCAGACCAAACCCTGCTCACCAACTCAGTACCTGTGTATCCTCATCGCTGGTCCAGCCGTAACTTGGCTTACTTAGCTGCATCTCTTGCACATTTCCTAGTGCCTATTTCTGTCCTCTTAGACTTCGATCAATACAGAGAACTTTTTTTTTAACTTCTCTTCCATTTGACCTACTTTATTTTGACCTAGTTCTTAATTCAGAATCTCCCCATGACCTGTCTTATCACTACTTAAATGCCTCAGTTTACCCACAAAGTTTTAACATGATAAATAGCATCCACTTCTCACCACCTGCCAGAATACTTTCCTTGTAGTGTCTTTGAGACATAAAACACTAAAAATGATGATGGTGAGGAACTTGGCAGATATAAAAGAGCTATAAATATACATGCTAACTCATAAATCAATACCAATAATAAATTGCATTCAAGTGCTATTTAATTCTTTGTGATCATCAATAAAGATATAAAAAGTTCATCCTCAACACCTTCTCTGTGGTTATCCTCTCAGCCCCTCCAAACAGTTGTCTGCACAATTAGTCATAACTCTGTTTGCTCTCTCCCTGATAGACTGCTTTAGTTTGCTTCATCTCCTTCTGGAAGCACTTTAGTATAGAATATCATTTTGAGCCTGGTGTAGAGGAGAAGCTTCTCCCACCGCCCTCCACACATACACACACACACATACACACACACACACACACACACACACACACACACACACACAACCAGTTAGAAAATTTGTGTATCAAAATTTATGCTAGTGACGTGCAAACCCAGTGTGTCTTCCTGTTTCCTGATCGCTAACCCTCCATGCACCAGGGAGCTCATGGTTAGTTCCGGTGGGAGTTTGGCAGGAAGCAGACCACCCACGAAAACCTCCCCTAACCCGTTCCTTTCCACCCTCACTCCAGTGCCCCTTTTCTCCTGAACACCCTCTTCCTTGGTTCATAATTAGACTCTGCAACCTCCAGGCCTCTCCTGAAAAGTGATGATCTACTAAAAATACAGCCCTGTAGGAATATGTTCAACTTCTATTTCTGTTATTTTTTACACCAGTTTCAGATGAACAAAGCAGTGAAACAAAGGGGGAGAGAAAGTGCTGTGATTGCGAAGATGGAGCATTGTCACATACTTTCTTCATTTTAATTATACAGACTCTTGATTTAGCAGGAGCCGAAGGACACTGCTAAAGAAAGGCTTTCACAGATCTCCCTTCTTTTGATATTTCCCACTTAAAACCTCTTCCAATGACCCTGAACCTAAATATCTTTTTGTGTGTAATCCTGAAAACCCCTACATCTCTGTATAGTCCATGAAACAGGCTGCTTTTATGGTATGGGGAAGGCTGGACATAATTGGAACATCCTGCTAATGAGACCTACTTCCATCACTCTGCTGACTGTCTCATGGCATTTAAGATGGGCCTCCTAAAACTGGGTTATGAAAATGAGGGTGGGACAGGAGGAGAGCTATGTGGAGGACTCCCGCGTACATTAAGACTTCTCAGGCTTCAGAAGTAGATAAACAAAGCTAGAACACATATGTGGAGAGAAAAAACAAAAAACCTTGCTTGTGTGAAAAACTGAAATCTGGATTTTTCTACTCCCCACCCACATGCTTGGTATTTAGCAACTACTGTTTAAAATCTGTCTTGTGATAATGCATAAACGATTCCCCCCACCTTTGGTAATGTTGTTTAGCTGCTGGTCAAGTCCAGTTCTTATGCAACCCCGTGGACTGTAGCCCCCAGGCTCCTCTGTCCATAGGGCTTTCCCAGGCAAGGATACTGGAGTGGGTTGCCATTTCCTTCTCCAGGCGATCTTTCCAGCCCAGGGATCAAACCCACATTTCCTGCTTTGGCAGGAAAGTTCTTTGGGGGTGATATAGGTCACCATTTATTTAATGTGTATCATATATCAGATATACTTGTAAAATCATATATCAAATAGCTTATTTAATCTGCCTAAAATAATTATGAAGTGACACTAATTTTCCCTGCTTTATACATAAAAAATATTGAGGCTTGCATTGGTTCAATAACCCAGTATAGGTCATACAGCTTTACAACTTTATAGCAGTAAAGGTCATGCAAGGTACATAGATGAGTCTAGATTTGAACCTAGGATGCTTCAGTTAAAAGTCTAAACCTTTAGCCACAACATGCCCACCTGAGAACCTGAACATATGAAGGCAGGGTCAATTTCACAATTCATTCATTCAGTGAATTTTATTTAACTTTTGATGTATGAACAGTCCAATACTAGACATTAAGGATCTTAACAGGTGAAGCAATCACAATATCCTTTCAGGTGGACAGTCTAGAGCTGAAGAAACATATTTACACAAAGCTTCTTCTTATGATAAAGTATGTTAATTATTAGGTTCAGTTCAGTTCAGTCACTCAGTTGTGTCCAATTCTTTGTGACGCCATGAACCACAGCACACCAGGCCTCCCTGTCCATCACCAACTGCCAGAGTCTAGCCAAACCCATGTCCACTGAGTCAGTGAGGCCATCCAACCATCTCATCCTCTGCTGTCCCTTTCTCCTCTTGCCCTCAATCTTTCCCAACATCAAGGTCTTTTCAAATGAGTCTGCTCTTCACATCAAGTGGCCAAACTATTGGAGTGTCAGCTTCAACATCAGACCTTCCAATGAACACTGAGGCGGCAGCTGCTGCTGCTGCTAAGTCATGTCAGTCATGTCCAACTCTGTGCGACCCCATAGACGGCAGCTCACCAGGCTCCCCCATCCCTGGGATTCTCCAGATAAGAACACTGGAGTGGGTTACCATTTCCTTCTCCAATGCATGAAGGTGAAAAGTGAAAGTGAAGTCGCTCAGTCATGTCTGACTCTTAGCGACCACATGGCCTGCCGCCTACCAGGCCCCTCCATCCATGGGATTTTCCAGGCAAGAGTACTGGAGTGGGTCACCAATGCCTTTTCTGAACACGCAAGACCAATCTCCTTTAGGATAGCTGGTTGGAGCTCCTTGTAGTCCAAGGGACTCTCAAGAGCCTTCTCCAGCACCACAGTACAAAAGCATCAATTCTTTGCAGCTCAGTTCTCTCTATATTTCAACTCTCATATCCATACATGACTACTGGAAAAACCATAACCTTGACTAGACAGACCTTTATTGACAAAGCAATGTCCCTGCTTTTTAATATGCTGTCTAGGTTGGTCATAAGTTTCCTTCCAAGGGGTAAGAGTCTTTTAATTTCATGGCTGCAATCACCATCTGCAGTGATTTTGGAGCCCAAAAATGGTTAGGTTGATGGTATTCTCTCTATATTTCAACTCTCATATCCATACATGACTACTGGAAAAACCATAACCTTGACTAGACAGACCTTTATTGACAAAGCAATGTCCCTGCTTTTTAATATGCTGTCTAGGTTGGTCATAAGTTTCCTTCCAAGGGGTAAGAGTCTTTTAATTTCATGGCTGCAATCACCATCTGCAGTGATTTTGGAGCCCAAAAATGGTTAGGTTGATGGTGCTCAAAAGAGGGAGCTATAAGAGCAGAGAGACTGAAGTAACTGGGCCAAGGATAGCTTCAGGGTGGAGTTCTACAATATCCAACCATGCCTTTATACCTTTCATTACACCCCTGGTGCCTGCGTGTGCCGGACACATAGTCGGTGTTCAGTAAACATTAGTTTAATGAATGAAGAGATAAATAGGGAAATGAATATGTGACTGAGTGAGTACATGAATATAATTTTCAAGTGGAAACTTGAAAGAAGCTTAGATATTTTTGCTAGGAAAATTGAACTGTTAAACTATAGAATATTAATGGGAAGTTACTGAATATTTTTAACCAGTGGCGAGAAATCATCAGATAAGTATTTTTGAAAGATCACTGTACAGTACAGAATGGATGGAAGGGAAGGGAAAGAGATGGTAGCTGATCTCAGCAGACTTGTGGCTTTTTTGTCTGTGTGTTTGCTTGGCCGTGCTGCAAGCTTGTGGGACCTTAGTGCCCTGACCAGGGACTGAGCCTGAGGCCACGGCAGTGAGAGCACCAAGTTCTAAACTCTAGACTACAGAGGAACTCCCAACAGCAAGTGAGTCAGTCTCTGTGTATAAAATTGTAGTTAATAATTGCCTCTCATTGAATTGAAATTATTTTTTTTAAATCAAAGATTTTAGGACTTATAGTCTAATGTTCCAGTAAGCTCTTTTTTTCTCATACTGAATTGGGCCACCTAGAGTAACTAAAGCAGCTTGTCATGTGGATCCATTGTTTCCATAAATGTAGTGCTAGGATCTTGACTGTGTCAGTTAGCTTCATTTGCCTTATGATCTGTAAAATGGGTATATTGATCTCAACATGGCAAAGTAAGTAGTGAGCACTGAAGTTCAATAGTGCTTGTGAAAATAATTGATAAGCTATGGAGTGATGATTTTAGTTATTGTCACTATAATTACTGCCATTAATATAAAGCCAGTCTGGATGTTAAAGTTGGGGGACAACCAACATTAGCACTGGGATCCCAGGTTTCTGTGTTGGCAGTCTACCAGAAAAACGGAGGGTATCATCTGCAAGTCTGAAAGGAGAGAGCTAAGATTGATTTGTTATCCTTGAGGCTGAACGGCATGCAGCACGGAGTGAATGCTAAATAAATTCTCTTTACTGAGGTCATTGATAGCTGAAATCCACCTCTCTCTTCTTGTCCAAGAATTCCTCAATCTTATGACTTCCCTTCACTTTGCCCCACTCCCCATTTCCACTCTCCCATTTTCCAACACACGGGAAAAAAGATGTCAGAACTATCTGAAGCATCCTTTTCATGTCGGATAATTGCCAAAATGGGGACCTAATTAAAAAGCAGTTAACCATATGTTTAAAAATTATATGTGTATGTATATACATACATGTATATTTGACAAAGAATAAGCTAACTGAAAATTCATTGCTATAAATTGTTGGCCAAGTGTCTCGTCAGATTTCATTTATCTCTGATAATTTCTTCATCTGAGATGAAAGGCTTTATTTATTTCTGTTCACTCTCTGGCACAGTCTACTGAATTTCATCATCTACCCAGTCACAAATTGATTAGGTTATACCAAACCACGGCAATTAATTTATGCGGGACTTTATTTATTTATTTTTTACCTCTCAGTCCCTGGTGGCACATAAAGATACATTAGCCCTTTCACATCCTCGCCAGCACTTGCTTTTTCCCTAGCTCTCTTTCAGTTGCAAGAATGATTATATCTGTTCATAAGTCTATAAAACAGATATTTGATTTGATTTAGATGAAGACTCTGAGCTAATTTCGTTATGATTAAGTATCTGAGTTTTGTACTTTTTGTGATTCTGAACAACTGTAATCCAATTTGTCTGTGAATAGAGCTTCTGGCCACATCAGCAGGTCATTTTGGGTAAAGAAAGAAAAGGAAAGTTTGCTTTAGGCAGAGTAGGCTTCATTGGCACACTTGTATACCTATTCTGCACACAACATATCAGGCACTGGGAATAGAAAGATAAGAAAGATGTGGCCTTTTTCTTTAAAGAACTCTCCCTTATCCAAAGGGAAGACAGATGAATGCAGGCAGGTAATAGGTACAATATGGCTCAGCTACAAAGAATGTCTGCCAAAGCAGAAGATGCAGGTTTGACCCCTGGGTCAGGAAGATCTCCTGGAGAAGGAAACAGCAACCTGTTCCAGTATTCTTGCCTGGGAAATCCCATAGACACAGGAGCCTGGTGGGCTACAGTCCATGGGGTCACAAAAGAGCCAGTCACGACTTAGCAACTAAACAAAAACAACAGTATGAATGAGGATTTGCAGAGAAGAAATCCATTCACTCATCCATTCATTTCTTCATTTGCCAAATATCTCAAGAGGACTAACTGTGTGTCAAACAAAATGATGTTTTATCCAGATGTGAGATCAGGAAAGATTTTGAAGACAGACGTGCAGCTGAGCATTATTTCAAAGGGTGAAGAAAACTTTAATTGTTGGACTCTGTGGCAGATAATTGACAAGACATGGCCGGCAATTGATCCTAAAGTCCACTGTTCCTCCTATCTTGTCCTTCCCAACCGTGGGCTTGGGATGGCCACTTGATCTTGCTTTGACCGAGTGAACACAGAAGAATAGTGCTGTGTCAGTTCTCAGTTTCAATCTCAAGAGGCACTTGCTTGGTTCTATCCTTTCTAGGGAATCCTAAGACAACCCATCCAGGCATGCGTGCATGCTAAGTCACTTCAGTGGTATCCAACTCTTCGAGACCCTATGGATTGTAGCCAGCCAGGCTTCTCTCTCCATGGGATTCTCCAGTCAAGAATACTGGAGTGGGCTGCCATTTCCTACTCCAGAGCATCTTCCTGACCCAGGAACTGAAGCTGCATCTCTTATGACTCCTGGACTGGCAGGTGGGTTCTTTGCCACCTTTAGTGCCACCTGGGAAGCCCCAAGATAACCACACAAACAAGTATACGCCTGTCCATGGGATGAGGAAACCTACGGGGCTGTCACTCTGATAATAGCCACCCAGTTCCAGAAGCAGAGAGACTAGCTATAAAACTAGTCAGTAATCCCAACTGAGACCAGAAGAGCCATCCAGGTCAGTTCATTCCAAATTTCTAACACAGAGAATCATGAAAGAAATAAATGAGTGTTGTTTCAAGCCACTAATTTTTGAAAGGGATTGCAATGCTGTGAAAACTTAATAATTAAACATCAGCTACCAGAGGGTAGAAATAATGTATGCAGGAGCACAGAGGCAGGACTTACGAAGAGAACCTCATGTCTGTGAGAGGTCCAATGTCCTCATTAGCACCGTGCAAGCTACAAATGATCGGAATACAGTTCAAGCCAGTTTGAGGCAATAAGGAAATTTATGGGTTCTCATAGTTGGGAATTGCAAGGGATGGAACCAGCTTCAGAAATAATTGGATCTACGTTTCCAGATGATGCCATCAAGACCCTATTCATCCACATCCAGTGCTATTTTCATCTTGACAACCAAATGGTTGCTATATTCTCTTCCTGTAGTGTGAAGAGGATCATAGGGAGCTTCAGGCTTCTACTGCCCACCCTGTGAGTTCCAGGATGATCCTCCCACCCTCAGCGTGCCTACCGGACTTCTAACAGGGCTCTGATTTGCTCTGGCTGCAGAGGAGGTAGGGCAAAACCCACAAGACCACAGGGAGGAGGAAGAGTTTCCAAAATGAAAAGGTGTATTCTATCGCCAGAAAAGAAGTTCGGAAGAAAGACTGTGAGGAACTAAAAATAGCAGCCTTCCTCTTAGCTCATCATTTATCAACGTCAGGCAATTAGAATGCCCCTCTCCAGCTGACTGATATAATAAGTGAACTAAATGCAAAGTTTGTTGTATCATATAATAATACAGTCATTTCTAGTTTTTGTGTGTGTGTGTGCCTCACATATAGTGCAGTTTTTACACATCGAAAGTTTGTGGCAACCCTGTTTATAGCAAATTTATCAGCACTATTCTTTCCAACAGCATCTCCTTATTCCTATCTGTGTGTCGTATTTGGTAATTCTCACAATATTTCAGATCTTTCGTCATTATTATATTTGTTATGGTGATCTGCAGTTATCTCCAATGTTACCTCTGTGACTCACTGAAGGCTGAAGTAAGGGTTAGCATTTTTTAAAGTATGTACATTGGTTTTTTTTTTAGGCAAAATGCTGTTTCAACTTAATAAATAGTGGTATAATGTAAACAGAATTTTTATGTGCACTGGGAAACAACAAAAAAACCTGTGTCACTTGCTTTATTGAAATAGTCACTCTATTGCCATGGTCTAGAGCCGAATCCAAAGTATCTTCTAGGCCTGGCTGCCAAAGAGACTCAGTGCTGGCTTTAGAAAAGGCTGTCAGCTTCCTGTGCTGTGGTGTTTGGCCCCATTTCTCCGCACGATGCTGGTGTTTTCCCTGCTCTTCTGTCTTTAACCTGACATTCCTCATGATAGCAAGACTGGCCGGAGCACAGCCCAGCCTCACATCTCTGAGTTACAGAATCCAGAGAAAGAGACAGAATCTATTTTGTCTACTAGCCTTGCAAGCAAAAGTCCTAAGATTCGATCTTCAGTGATAGGATTAAGTCATACACCCAACTAGAAAACAATGACTGTGGTCCAGAATCACAGGGGGAACCACAAATGGAAACGTGGACTAATGGGGAGTGGAGAAATGGAAACTGACAAGTCAGATAAGCATGCTAATTGCTTCCACTACAGTCAGAATTGCTGGGGAATAAAACCCAGGGAAAGAGGATAACAAATGAAGCTCTGGAACTAGGAGGGTCAAAGCCTGAAGGACTTTAAAGTCCACACTTAGAATTCCCGGTGTTAGTCTATACCTTCCTAGAGTTCCTTTGAAATGCCAACACCAGCTGAGCATGGATTATAGTTCACCCTCTGTCAGCCTTCATCCATTTCTTCATCCATCTCTCCAGCTAGAATATCTGTGGTTGTGTGTACCTATTGCAGCCAATAGACCAATGTACAGATGGCATCGGCTCCCCAGGTAACTCACCATTAAAGAACCTGCCTGCCAAGCAGGAGATGAGGGTTAAATCCCTGAGTCGGGAAAATCCCCTGGAGAAGGAAATGGCTGCCCATTTCCTGCTTGGGAAATCCACAAGTGTCCATGGGATTGCAAAAGAGTCAGACATGACTTAGCAACAACAAGAACAACTGATGGTAGGAACTCACAGTCCAGTAAAGAAATAAATGCTTAGCAGGGTGTTTGCAATAATTAGCAAAAAAAAAAGTGGAGAGTTGTTTGTGTGTGATTGTATTCTGTTTATACTCTGGAAAGGGCAAGAGTCAATGGGACTGTAACATAAATTTATGGCAAATGTGCCCCCCAAATTTCAGAGACAATGTCTATGATTGATTGATGATTGATAAAGTTAATATTCACTGCTTGGCTTTATTTGCATAATTTTATACTTAATTTAGATGCAGAGTACATCATGAGAAACGCTGAACTGGAAGAAGCAAAAGCTGGAATCAAGATTGCCAGGAGAAGTAACAATCACCAGATATGCAGATGACACCACCCTTATGGCAGAAAGTGAAGAGGAGCTAAAAAGCCTTGTGATGAAAGTGAAAGAGGAGAGTGAGAAAGCTGGCTTAAAGCTCAACATTCAGACAACGAAGATCATGGCATCCGGTCCCATCACTTCATGGGAAATAGACGGGGAAACAGTGGAAACAGTGTCAGACTTTATTTTGGGGGGCTCCAAAACCACTGCAGATGGTGACTGCAGCCATGAAATTAGATGACACTTACTCCTTGGAAGGAAAGTTATGACCAACCTAGATAGCATATTCAAGAGCAGAGACATTACTTTGCCAACTAAGGTCCGTCTAGTCAAGGCTATGGTTTTTCTAATGGTCATGTATGGATGTGAGAGTTGGACTGTGAAGAAGGCTGAGCGCCGAAGAATTGATGCTTTGTACTGTGGTATTGGAGAAGACTCTTGAGAGTCCCTTGGACTGCAAGGAGATCCAACCAGTCCATTCTAAAGGAGGTCAGCCCTGGGGGTTCTTTGGAAGGACTGATGCTGAAGCTGAAACTCCAGTACTTTTGCCACCTCATGTGAAAAGCTGACTCATTGGAAAAGACTCTGATGCTGGGAGGGATTGGGGGCAGGAGGAGAAGGGGACGACCAAGGATGAGATGGCTGGATGGCATCACTGACTGGATGGACGTGAGTCTGAGTGAACTCCGGGAATTGGTGATGGACAGGGAGGCCTGGCATGCTGCGATTCGCAAAGTCGGACACAATTGAGCGACTGAACTGAACTGAATTTTCAAACACTTCATGAAGTTGAGCTTATTATCAGGGTAGCTGGTGAGGAAATGGAACCTCAGGAAAGTGAAGTAACGTGCCTCAAGACACTGAGGCAAAAATAAGAAATTAATTCTGACTGAATCGAAAGCATGTGATTCCAATCACGACCTTAGATACCACTTTGTATTGGGATCTCAGATCTTCATAGATATTCCAGTAACACATAGTCACCAGGCCTTAAAAAAATACAGCAAAAATATTCAAATATCTGTGCCATACATTGTAGCTTTTCTAATGATTCCTCCATTATTTTTGTGTTGGTATGAAGTTGCCGGTTATTCTTTTCCTATGACCCACTTGGGCTCTAAATTTCTGCTTGCACTGGACCAGTTTCAGGGAATAATTTTTTCACCCTATCCTATGATACCTGCTTGTTCTGCAGTGGATCAACTTTGATGTGGAAGCTAATTTTCTTTTTCCATCTGGATTTCTAAAAAGAATAATGAAACAAAAAATGGTCTAAAGACAGCCTTGAATATGGGCAAATGACTTTGTTGAAGAATCAGGTAATAAAAGGGATTTTTTGTGTGTGCACACACACAGACTTTATCCACCTTGCACGTTTCTTGGTCTCCCTTTGTCCCATTTATTCTCTATGTCCCTATCTTCTTTATTTCTCATTTTTTACCTTCACTCTGTAGTTTCTGTCCAAATGAGTTTGGTTGTTTCTTTGTTTCCCAGGCTCTTAAAAGCCCGTATCTTCAAGATGGCATCAACCCTCCAGAAAGCTCTACAAGGTGTTTTCCTAAACAAAGACAGTCTTCTCTCTGAAAGGATTTCTGATGACAGTTTAAAAAATGTTTTTTCATCCTACTTATCTCCCCCAGGCTCAGATTAATAACATGACACCTGACATATGGAGGCAGTGTGGGAGGTGATAGCCTGGTGTACTGAGACAGGTTGTAAGGGTAAACTCCATAAAGTCAGTGAAATGAGGCATTTGCTGGAGCCTTGGAAAACCTTACCCTAGATGCACTTCAGTAAACCCAAAGTATCTCTCTGATATTATCTGGTGGTGATGTCCTGCAGAAGGTGGGGGCAAGTCTGTGTCTAAATGACTCTGCACTGCTAACACTAACAAATAATCTAGTGCAGTTTACAGTGTTCACTAACTTATCAGATCTAACTTAGCAAAGAAAGTGAAAGTGAAGTCACTCAGTCAGTCCAACTCTGTGACCCCATGGACTGTAGCCTACCAGGCTCCTCTGTCCATGGGATTTTCCAGGCAAGAATGAAGTGGATTGCCATTTCCTTCTCCAGGGGATCTACCAAGTAAGATATTGAACCTAAGCTACTCCATTTTGTTAACAGAAAAACTCCATTTTGTAAGGTTCCAGGAAAAGAGCCTTTGGAAATCCCCTGACCTCACCCTACCACCCATGAGCCAATCGGACCCCAGACCAGAATCTCCTGACTTAACGTTCAAGATCTTGTGGTCTACCTAGGTAATAAGGACCAATCAGAAACCAGCACACAACCCTTTGAAAGAAAGTAACCAATCAGACGTCCCCTTACCTAGAAATTCTTTTTTTCATGAACAATCTCTATATAAGCAATGTAATCCAAAACCCAAGGCTCTTCTTAATAGCCGCTGCGTTGGTAACGGTGGGAGCCCCAGCTCGAGCTTGGTAATAAAAACTCTTTTGCTTTTGCATACCACCCATGAGCCAATCGGATCCCAGACCAGAATCTCCTGACTTAACGTTCAAGATCTTGTGGTCTACCTAGGTAATAAGGACCAATCAGAAACCAGCACACAACCCTTTGAAAGAAAGTAACCAATCAGACGTCCCCTTACCTAGAAATTCTTTTTTTCATGAACAATCTCTATATAAGCAATGTAATCCAAAACCCAAGGCTCTTCTTAATAGCCGCTGCGTTGGTAACGGTGGGAGCCCCAGCTCGAGCTTGGTAATAAAAACTCTTTTGCTTTTGCATTGGATATCGGCTCCCTGGTGGTCACTGGGAGATTTTGTGACTTGAGCATAATAATACAATTATTACATAAAATGTAAGCTAAATAATTTTTTTCATTATTTAGAGAATACTTTATTAGTTTCTGTAACCAAACCCATGTAGATAAGACCTTACATATTTAATACAGTATGTTATCCCTGTACAAATAGAAAAAATTATGTTTAACGTTTCTAGACCAATATGGCTGTTAATTTCTGTACAATGCCAACCCAACACGGTACAACTGGGATACTTTTTCCAAAGTTGACAGCACAGCTAAAGTTTCCAAAAATTCAAATTATATATATATATATATATTTATTTATTTATATAAAAAGACCAATAGCAGTATGTTATGCATCAATAGCAGCAACAACTTTTCCAAGTTCTGCAGTCATCTGAACAAAATTATAGAGACATCCAGCACACTCCATTTAAAAAAAAAAGTAAAAAAACAAAACCTCAGAAAACAGCAAAGTTCTGTTACTGTTGTGGTACCTGGCACCTTTTTTTTTTTAATTACGTTTCTCAATCATCATCTGGAAAGAAAACATTCTAGAGTAACGTCATTAAAAACAGATCTGATAAAGCATGGTCACTACTACATATCATAAAGCAGGTACAAGATATTTTACATTCACAGACGTATGATACAGTACTGTCCTACATCTATAATACTAGAGGATATCATTAAAAAGGCATTATTTGAGACTTGAGTCTACTTTTCCAGCAGAGGGCCCAAAGGATGGTTATGACACAGCTCTGGTACAGAAATGCACCTTCTTAGATAGGCTTTCCTTTCTTTATTGGCATAGTTCTAAGTACTCACTGCTCTTCATGAACATCAGCTAAAAACCATCTAAAAAATAATATTTTATGTATTTATTTTTTAAAATAACTCTTTTTCTTGCATTTTTAATTGATTTCTTACGTTATCTCTCCAAATTTACTAAATAACTTCTGGAATTTTTTGGTTTCTTTTCTTGCCTTTTTTTTTTTTTTTTTGAGTTAGAACATTATATCTCCCCACCCCCCCAGCCCCCATCTTCAAATTCCAGAGGTGGAGCTGTATTTTATTTTATTTTTAATTTAATACTTTATTCCATTTCACAATACTGCATTGGTTTTGCCATACACTGACATGAATCAGCCACAGATGTACACGATCTCCCAATGCCGAAGCCCCACCACCACCTCCCACCCCATACCATCTCGCTGATCATCCCGTACACCAGCCCCAAGCATCCTGTATCCTGT
>SJYC01023754.1:0-16880 GCA_006408675.1 Madoqua kirkii
GGCCACTGCTGAGTTTTCCAAATTTGCTGGCATATTGAGTGCAGCACTTTCACAACATCATCTTTCAGGACTCAAAATAGCTCAATTGAGATTCCATCACCTCCACTAGCTTTGTTTGTAGCGATGCTTTCTAAGGCCCACTTGACTTCACATTCCAAGATGTTTGGCTCTAGATTAGTGATCACACCATCGTGATTGTCTTGGTCATGAAGATCTTTTTTGTCCAGTTCTTCCATATATTCTTGCCACCTCTTCTTAATATCTTCTGCTTCTGTTAGGTCCAAACCATTTCTGTCCTTTATCAAGCCCATCTTTGCATGAAATGTTCCCTTGGTATCTCTGATTTTCTTGAAGAGATCACTAGTCTTTCCCATTCTGTTGTTTTCCTCTATTTCTTTGCATTGATGTGTCAAGTACCAAAATAGTATTTTACCAATGTTATCCCAACTGATTCTCAAGATGCTGCCTTTAGAGTGAAGGATGCTACCCCGTATATCTTAAAAATTAAGATATAGGGTTTTCAAAGTAGTGATATAAAAGCTCCAAATTGCACAGTTCATGGGCAATATGATAAAGTAATAATATCCATGGGACTTACATGGTCCCATGTGTCTAGTATGGTATTATGGCAAGGAATGGCGCAACATTTGGAAATGTAAATTGAAAATTGGAAAGATGCCCTAGCATCTGTTAACCTCTGAATGTTATGTGAAAATGAAATAGCAACGTAAACCTCTGTATTGAAATATCTTGGCTTCTGAATAATCCTAAACTGTACAGTGGATATTAGAACATTAGAACGGAGGTTCTTTGACCTCATTCTAAATGTTTGAGATGTCTTTACTTATCTTAATGATCTATCTTAATTTTACCATGAAATTACCTTCTGTTTAAATAAATGCATGCCACTGTATACAATCCATAGTACGTTTGCAACAGAATACAATCCGTTGCACATTTGCAATGGAATCATTGCAAACATACAAAAGATGAAATGTGCTCTATTACATAACAATATCAAAAAAAAACCCTTGAACTTTCTGAATTAATGGAACTGGCAAAGACTCAAAGAAAGATAAGCTGAGGCCCAAATCTGTGGTGTTATTAAGAATCATGTTTCCAACTTCCTATAAAGGGATAGGAGAGAGTATTAGCATCCTGGCATCAAACAACCTTACTTGTTATTTTATCATATTGCCCATGAACTATGCAATTTGGGGCTTTTATAGCACTACTTTGAAAACCCTATATCTTCATTTTTAAACTGGAATAAGTCATAGCTAACCTGGTGTGTCTCTGAAAGAATCAAATGAAATGAAAGATATACCAAAGACTTCTGTTAGCAGGAAACCTGTTGAGCTTGTACAGCCAGGTTTTGTTCAATGTCCTGGTAAAGTCCAAGCAAAGAGTCAAAAATGACAAGGTACCATCACTGCCTTCAACTTCTTAGCAGCCAAGATTAATAGTAATAACAATAAATTAGAAGGTGTCTGCAATAACTCGTGAATTTTGAGAGTGAAGAGAAGGCAATGATTAACATTAACAGGTATATCAGAGGTGGCTTCAGATAAAATACATCATCTTGATGTGACTGATGTGGCCAAGGCTGAAAACTAAGGTGGAGCCCAGTTTAGATCTGTGAATCATTTGTAGCTAAAGAACAAAAGCAAGATATTAAGAGTGAGCACTCTCACAAAATTAGTCAAGACTCCCCCTTTGCTTGTGAAGATGTGATTATGATACATGGCACAATTATGACATGACTAGGAAAGTACACGGCATTTTACAAATTTGAGATTAGATTGAAATTAATGAGGCACTACCTTTTCATTCTGGGGTCATCCTGGCCCTGAGACCTACTAATAAGGACATGGTGTTTAGAAGTGATCACGGAGGGGATCTGTGTACTCTTCTCACTCTGCTTTCAAAATTGGAGAAAATAGCGTCATTTCTGATTGTACTTTATCTGAGGCAAAAGTCAGGGCAGTGAATAGAGAAGCAACATCTTTGCTTCTAATTGTACATTTCTTTTTGTTAATGCCTCAAAGCAAATGACATGAAAAGTCCTCTTTAATGGTGATGGGCAGGTTTTTCCATTTGAAGGTGATGACCACACGCATCCATAGCAAGATTATTCTTTATTTATGCTCAGCTGAGTTCGCAGATAGAGAAATTGGCTAATTATCCACAAATTTTCATTTTTTATCTCCATAGAACTTTAATGAACAAGAATTGCCATTTACTCACTCATATTTCTGGAAAGGGAGCAGCCTCTCCCTTTGGTGATTTCTCTCTCTCTCTGAAGTTCTCAGACTCAACAGTATAAGGAGAAATAAAATTCTGGCTGGTCCTCTTTTCATCATTCATCAGTTCTCTCTACTATGTCCCTAACCACAAACTTCTAAGTCAGACTTCTTGCCCTGAATTAGGAAGATGAAGCAGCAATATTTTGAAGATTTTCTTTGTTGTATTGTCTACAGAGACCTGCCTTCGATGTAGCTGGGAAATGCTCCACAAAAAGTAATCAAATCAGTAAATACCCATTGAGGACAGCTCTTACAAGGCAAAGAGCTTGACCAAATACCCCTTCACTAATTTCTGTCCTGAATTTTAAAGACCCTAGAACCATTTGGCATAGGAATGTAACTTCTCTGCTGCTAAATGATCATCAGCATTACCAGTGACAAGAGTTTATTATTGAACTGAGTTTTTTTTTAGTCTACGTCTTCATTTCAACTGCTGCTATCTTGATGCAGGCCCATATTATCTGGCCCAGATAATATTACTTCTATCTGACCTCCCTGCCCTTAGTAGTTCTCCTTCAATGCTGGCTGAAATATTTATTTTTAAGTGCAGACTTTATTTTGCCCTATTCTACACCAACAACTGTTCAGTGGTTTCCTTGTTTTGTTCAGTTGCTATGCCGTGTCCAACATTTTGCAACCCATAGAATGCAGCATGCCAGGCTTCCCTGTCCTTTACCATCTCCCAGCGTTTTCTCAAAAATCATGTCCATTGAGTCAGTGATGCCATCCAGCCATCTCATCCTTTGTCTCCCTCTTCTCCTTCATCCAATCTTCCAGCACCTGGGTCTTGTCCAATGAGTTGGCTCTTCACACCAACTGGCCAAAGTATTGGAGCTTTAGCTTCAACATTAGTTTTTTCAATGAATATTCAGGGTTAATTTAACTTAGGATTGACTGGTATGGTCTCCTTGCTGTTCAACATACTCTCAAGAGTCTTTGCCAGCACTACAGTTCAAAAGCATCAATTTTTCAGTGCTCAGCTTTCTCTATCGTCCAACTCTCATATCCATGCATGATTACTGGAAAAAGCATAGCTTTGACTATGTGGAACTTTGTCAGCAAAGTGATATCTCTGCTTTTTAATATGCTGTCCAGGTTTCTCATACTTTTCTTCCAAGGAACAAGTGTCTTTTAATTTCATGGCTGCAGTCACCATCCACAGTGATTTTTGAGCCCAAGAAAATAAAGTCTGTCACTCTTTCCATTTATTGCCCATCGTTTCACCATGAAGTGATGGGACCAGATGCCACGATCTTAGTTTTTTGAATGCTGAGTTTTAAGCCAGCTTTTTTTTACTCTCCTCTTTCACTTTCATCAAGAGGCCTTTCAGTTCCTCTTCACTTTCTGCCATTCGCGTGATATCATATGTGTATCTGAGGTTGTTGATATTTCTCCCAGCAATCTCGATTGGGATTCAGCCTTGTTATACTCCTTTCCCCAATTTTGAACCAGGCTGTTGTTCTATGTCTGATACTAACTCTTGCTTCTGGCCCTGCATACAGGTTTCTCAAGGAGGCAGGTAAAGTGGTCTGGCATTCTCATCTCTTTAAGAATTTTCCACAGTTTGTTGTGATCCACACAGTCAAAGGCTTCAGTCTAGTCAATGAAAGAGAAGTAGATTTTCTTTCTCCTGGAATTCTCTTGCTTTTTCTATGATCTAATGGATGTTGGCAATTTGATCTCTGGTTCTGTCTTTTCTAAATGTAGCTTGTACACCTGGAATTTCTCAGTTCATGTACTATCAAAGCCTAGCTTAAAGGATTTCGAGCATTAAGTTGCTAGATGTGAAATGAGCACAATTGTGCAGTAGTTTGAGCATTCTTTGGCATTGCCATTCTATGGAATTGGAAAGAAAACGGAATTTTCCAGTCCTTTAGCCATTGCTGAGATTTCCAAATTTGCTAGCATAGTGAGTGCAGCACAGTAACAGCATCATCTTTTAGGATTTGAAATAGCTCATATGGAATTTCATCACCTCCGTTAGCTTTGCTCATGGTAATGCTTCCTAGGCAGAGGAACCAGAGACAAAATTGTCAATATCAGCTGGATCACTGAAAAACAAGAGCTCCAGAAAAACATATATTTCTGCTTTATTGACTATGCCAAAGCCTTTGACTCTGTGGATCACAATAAACTGTGGAAAATTCGGAAAGAGATGGGAATACCAGATCACCTGACCTGTCTCTTGAGAAACCTGTATTAAGATCAGGAAGCAACAGTTAGAACTGGACATGGAACAACAGATTGGTTCCAAATAGGAAAAAGAGTACATCAAGGCTATATATTGTCACCTTGCTTATTTAACTTATATGCAGAGTACATCATGAAAAACACTGGGCCAGAAGAAGCACAAGCTGGAATCAAAATTGCTGGGACAAATATCAATAACCTCAGATACGCAGATGACACCACCCTTATGGCAGAAAGTGAAGAGAAGCTAAAAAGCCTCTTGATGAAAGAGAAAGACGAGAGTGAAAAAGTTGGCTTAAGGCTTAACATTCAGAAAAATAAGATCATGGCATCCGGGCCCATCCCTTCATGGGAAATAGATGGGGAAACAGTGAAAACAGTGGCAGACTTTATTTTGGGGGGCTCCAAAATGACTGCAGATGGTGACTGCAGCCATGAAATTAAAGGACTCTTACTCATTGGAAGGAAAGCTATGACCAACCTAGATAGCATATTAAAAAGCAGAGACATTACTTTACCAACAAACGTCTGTCTAGTCAAGGCTATGGTTTTTCCAATGGTCATGTATGGATATAAGAGTTGGACTATAAACAAAGCTGAGCACTGAAGAATTGATGCTTTTGAACTGTGGTGTTGGAGAGACTCTTGAGAGTCCCTTGGAGGGAGAGTCTGCAAGGAGATCCAACCAGTCCATCCTAAGGAGATCAGCACTGGGGGTTCATTGGAAGGACTGATGTTGAAGCTGAAACTCCAATACTTTGGCCACCTGATGTGAAGAGCTGACTCATTTGAAAAGACTCTGATGCTGGGAAATAGTAAAGGCAGGAGGAGAAGGGGATGGCAGAAGATAAGACAGTTGGATGGCATCACCGTTTCGATGAACGTGAGTCTGGGTAAACTCTGGGAGTTGGTGATGGACAGGGAGGCCTGACATGCTGCTGTTCATGGGATCACAAAGAGTCAGACACGACTGAGTGACTGAACTGAACTGAATGCTTTCTAAGGCTCACTTGACTTCACACTCCAGAGTGTCTGGCTCTAGGTTAGTGACCACACCATCATGATTATCCATGTCATTAAGAACTGTTTTTGTACACTTCTTCTGTGTATTCTTGCCATCTCTTCTTAATGTCTTCTACTTCTGTTTATAACATTTCTGTGCTTTATTGTGCCCACCTTTGCATGACAAATCCCTTGGTATCTCTGATTTTCTTTTTTTTTAATTTATTTTAATTGGAGGTTAATTACAGTATTGCATTGGTTTTGCCATACATCAACATGTATCTACCACAGATATACATGTGTTCCCCATCCTGAACCCCACCTTCCTCCTCCCTCTTGTACCATCCCTCTGGGTCATCCCAGTGCACCAGGCCCAAGCATCCAGTGTCATTCATTGAACCTGGGCCGGCAACTCATTTTATTTATGATATTATACATGTTTCAATGCCATTCTCTCAAATCATCCCACCCTCTCCCTCTCCCGCAGAGTCCAAAAGACTGTTCTATACATCTGTGTTTCTTTTGCTGTCTCACATACAGGGTTATCATTACCATCTTTCTAAATTCCATATATATGCATTAGTATACTGTATTGGTGTTTTTCTTTCTGGCTTACCTCACTCTGTGTAATAGGTTCCAGTTTCATCCACCTCATTAGAACTGATTCAAATTTATTCTTTTTAATGGCTGAGTAATACTCCATTGTGTATATGTACCACAGCTTTCTTATCCATTCGTCTGCTGATGGACATCTAGGTTGCTTCCATATCCTGGCTATTATAAACAGTGCCGCAATGAACACTGAGGTATATGTGTCTCTTCCAGTTCTGGTTTCCTCTGTGTGTATGCCCAGCAGTGGGACTGCTGTAATTTTCTTGAAGTGATCTCTAGTCTCTCCCCTTCTATTGTTTTCCTCTGTTTCTCTGCATAGGCTTCCCATGTGGCTCCAGTGATGAAGAACCCACCTGTCAATGCAGGAGATACAGGAGACAGGTTCAGTCCTTGAGAAGATTCCCTAGACGAGGGCAAACCACTCCAGTAGTTTTTGTCTGGAGAATCTCATGGACAGAGGAGCCTGACAGGCTATAGCCCATAAGGTCACAAAGAGCTAGACATTGCTGAAGCAAGTTAGCGTGCATGCATTTTTTTGCATTGTTCTCTTAAGAAGGTCTTCTTATTTCTCCTTGCTATTTAGAGCTCTGCATTCATTTGGGTATATCTTTCCCTTTTTCCTTTGCCTTTCACTCCTCTTCCTTACTCAGCTATTTCACCTTCTTGCATTTCTTTTTCTTTGGGATGGTTTTGGTCACTGCATCCTGAAAACATTATGAGCCTCTGTCCATTGTTCCTCAGGCATTCTATCAGACAAATCCCTTGAATCTATTTGTCACTTCCACTGTATAATCATAATGGATTTGATTTAGGTCATACCTGAATGGCCTAATAGTTTCCCTATTTCTTCAATTTAAGTCTGAAGTTTTCAATAAGGAGCTCATGATCTAAGCCACAGTCAGCTCCCAGTCTTGTTTTTGTTGACTGTTTAGAGCTTCACCATCTTTGGCTGCAAAGAATACAATCAATCTGGCTTTGGTGTTGGCCATCTGGTGATGTTCCTGTGTGTCCATGTGCAGAGTCGTCTCTTGTGTTGTTGGCTATAACTAGTGTGTTCTCTTGGTAAAACGCTGTTAGCCTTTGCCGTGCTTCATTTATACTCCAAAGCCAAGTTTTCCTGTTACTCCAGGTGTCTCTTGACTTCCTACTTTTGCATTCCAATCTCCTATGATGAAAAGGACGTATTTTCTTGGTGTTAGTTCTAGAAGGTCTTGTGAGTGTTCATAGAACCTTTCAGTTTCAGCTCCTTCAGCATTAGTGGTTGGGGCATAGATTTAGATTACTTTGATGTTGATTAGTTTGCCTTGGAAATGAACTGATATCATCCTGTTGTTTTTGAGACTGCAAACAAGTACTGCACTTCAGACTCTTGTTGACTATGAGGGCTACTCCATTTCTTCAAAGGGATACTTGCCCATGGTAGTAGCTATAATGGTCATCTGAATTAAATTCCTAAGATGTCAGTGTTCACTCTTGCCATCTGCTGTTTGACAACGTGCTGATGTACCCTGATTCATGGACCTAACATTCCAAGTTCCTATGCAATATGGTTCTTTACAACATCAGACTTTAATTTCACCACCACACACATCCACTGGTGGGCGTTGTTTCTACTTTGGCTTAGCCTCTTCATTCTTTCTGGAGCCATTTCTCTGCTCTTCCCCAGTAGTATATTGAATACCTGCTGACCTGGGGGGCTCATCTTCCAGTTTCATATCTTTTTGCTTTTTCGTACTGTTCATGGGGTTCTCAGTGCAAGAATACAGAAGTAGGTTGCCATCCCTCTCACCAGGAGATCGTGTTTTGTCAGAACTCTTCGCCATGACCTATCTGCCTTGGGTGGCCCTGCATGCCATGGCTCATACCTTCTTTGAGTTATACAAGGCTGTGGCGCATGTGATCATTTGGTTAGTTTTCTGTGATTGTGGTTTACATTCTGGAGGCCATAGAGTTGCAGTTCTTGCTTCTTTTTCCTTTACGAAATGTAAATTAATAATGAAACTCTTATTTAAAGAGTAAAGAATATTTTTGTGTAGCACCCATTAATCACACAATAAAAATGCTAAATTTTCATCATAGTACTACTCAAGCATAAATCTAGACATATACTTTTTAAATAATAGTGCTTTTATATATATCTGAGACACAAACAACATAGTAAAACTAAAAGGGAAAAAAAAGTCCCTATGATCATTGTTCCTTCTGAAACCAGCTATCAACATAGGATTTCACAGTAGAAAGAAGTGTTGGTGTTATAAATCCGTACTTCATCATGCAAATTTTAAAAAAAATTTTGCGATGATAGGTCATCACTTGATCCCTTGTCATTGTTAGTTTTTTTAACTACTATTATTGTACTTCATTGATATATGGTTGGTTTGCACTATTATCAGTTTTAGGTGTATAGTATAGTGGTCAATATTTTTATAGGTTTACTTCATTTACAGTTATTACAAGATTATGGCTATGTTTCCATGCGCGCTACAATATGTCTTTGTTGCCGCCATAGTTTGTGTTTCTTAATCAGATACTCCTGTCTTGCCCCGCCCCCTTTCTCTTTCTCCGCTGGTAATCACTAGTTTCTTTTCTAAATGGGTGAGTCTGTGTTTTGTTGTGTACCTTCATTTGTTTTATTTTTCAAATTCCACATATAAGTAGCAACAGATAGTATTCATCTTTCTCTGTGTGACTTATTTCACCAAGCAAAATAGTCTCGAGGTTTCCCAGGTGGCTCATTTGTAAAGATTCTGCCTATCAGTGCGGGAGAGGCAGGAGACACTGGTTTGATTACGGGTTAGGAAGATCTTCTGGAGTAGGAAATGGCAACCCACTCCAGCATTCTTCCCTGGATAATTCCATGGACAGAGGAGCCTGTTGGGCTGCAGTCTATAGGGTCACAAAGAGTCAGACATGACTGAGTGACTCAGCAAACATGCACACGGTACTCTGAGTCTGTCTGTGCTGCTGAAGATGCAGACTTTCATTCTTTTCATGGTGAAGTAGTTTTCTTGTGTATGTGTGCGCACGCATGTGTGTGTGCCTGTGTGTGTGTGTGCATGCATGTGTGTGTTTGTGTGCCTGTGTATGCGTGCGCATGCATGTGTATGTGTGTGTGTGTGCATGCATGTGTGTGTGTGCCTGTGTATGCGTGCGCATGCATGTGTATGTGTGCCTGTGTGTGTGTGTGTGTGTGTGCCTGTGTATGTGTGCGCATGCATGTGTATGTGTGCCTGTGTGTGTGTGTGCGTGTGTGTGTGTGTTGTATGGATCCATCTGTCTACTTACCACAGTTTCTTTATCCACTCACTCATCTGTCAATGGGCACTGTGACTGCTTTCGTACCTTGGCCATTGCAAATAACGCTACTATGAACATTGGGGTGCATGTGTCTTCCTGAGTTAGTGTTTTGGGGATTTGAAGGATGTATAGGCAACAGTAGGATTGCTGGATCACACGATAGTTCTGTTTTCAGTTTTTTAAGCAACCTCCATAGTGTTTTCTATGGAGTGGAAATTGGAGTGGCTACACCAATTTATACCCCATTAGAAGGAAATGGCAACCCACTCCAGTATCCTTGCCTGGAGAATCCCATGGACAGAGGAGTTTGGTGGGCTACAGTCCACAGGTCGCAGAGTCGGACACAACTGAGCGACTTAATTTTCAACGGTGTAAAAGTGTTCCCCTGTCTTCACATCCTTTCCCTGATCATTGCAGCCCTTTCTCTTTGCAGAGCTCTGTCGTGAGTGGACTGGAGTGTTTGCTCTGCTCAGGCTGGGTCACATCCTGAACTGGTCATAGGGAAGAGGGCAGCCACGAGAGCAGTACTCTCTCCACCTCTCCTCCCTGCCTTGTGCTCCTCATGAGTGGGATCCAGCCCTCCCACAGCCCTCCCTTAGTCCCAGCAGCCCTCCTTGCATTCCCTGTGTTGGACACCAGGACTGGGGCACCCAGGGTGTGGCTTGAACCTCTCATTTCCCAGGGCAAACTTCCAAGCACGTAATCTCCCCTTTCCCCAGAGACTCTTCCCAGGGGCATAGGTCCTCACCTATCACTTCTCTTATGTTCCTGCCAAATTGTGTGTGTGCCTTTCTTATGGACTTGATTGTAGATGGGTCTTTCTTTCAGGTTCTAGTAAGTTTCCAGTGAGACTTTTATACAATTAGATGAATTTTGGTGCATTTTTCATGGGAGAAGATGAGTACTATATCCTCCTACTCTGCCATCTTCATTAGTCTGTAATGTTATTTTTAATAATCACTCATATAGAAGGATCAAATCAATATTATAAAATTCCCACAAAATTAAAAATAAATTAATCATGATTAAGGAAAAATCTTGTTTCACTTTTAATATTTAATTTCTTTCTAATGAAATACCAATACATGTAAAGAGGTTTTGATTATACATATATTTAAAATGTGACCATCACTCTAACTAAACTTTTTAGTTCAATATGATTATACTTGAACAATCTATTGAACTGGATAATTCAGTTTTACCTTGCCTGTTTTTTTTTTTCCTTAAATGTCAAAAATCCCTGTTTTCTATAGCACAACTTTGCACAAACTGATGATAAAATAAAGGGATTAAAATAGTATGGGGATGTTTGTTTATATGTGAGTGTGCTGAGTTGCTCAATTGTGTCCAACTCTTTGTGACCCCATGGGCTGTAGCCCACCAGGTTCTTCTGTCCATTGGGATTCTCTAGGCAAAAATACTGGAGTGGGTTGCCATGTCCTCCTTCAGGGGATCTTCCCAACACAGGGATCAAACCCAAGTCTCTGGCATTGCAGGCGAGTTCTTCACCATCTGACCCACCATATGATGAACACTTAAATGATCCCCAAGATATTTACCATTAAATTAAACACTTTGTTCAAATATTTTTTAAATGGATTCTCATAGATAAGTCATATAACTTCGTGAAAGAGTTCATAATGTTTCATTTCCCAGTAAAGCCCTAGATCGCTATCCAACCCACGTTCTTGTCCCCTCTATGAAAAGTGAAAGTGAAGTCGCTCAGTCGTGTCCGACTCTTTGCGACCCTGTGGACTGCAGCATACCAGGCTTTTCTGTCCATGGGATTCTCTAGGCAAGAATACTGGACTGTGTTACTATTTGCTTCTCCAGGGGATCTTCCTGACCGAGGGATCGAACCTGGGTCTCCCGCATCGGGGGCAGACGCTTTAACATATGAGTCACGTTTCCCATATATGCCTTGGTATCTCTGCTGAGCCTTATTTTTCCATCTCAGATGTTCTCCTACACATCTCACACCCCTCATCAGTCTCTCAAAGAGTTGGAGGAATATTCCAAACCTCTATGCAAACATTCTGGACAGATTCATCCCTTCTTATATATATTTCTCTATTTCAAAAAATATACATTCAAAAGGCTTTTTGTTTCTTGAAGCGTCCACTTTCTTTGCTCCCTCCCCACCTGCATCCCAACTCCCACCTGTACTTCAGAATTTAAGTTCCTCCAAGTTAAGGTGTAGTAACCAGCACAGTGCCCAACATTAAGCTGGGAGCCATTAATCAGAGAAGAAATACAATGGAATTAGATAGGACAAGACGGGATTTGACAAGATGAGATGAAAGAGTTATTAATCCAATCCAATGTCATGGGCTTTGAATGTCATCAAATATTAAGACTACTTATGAGTTTGGGAGACAGGGCATCTATAAGATAGAAAAAATAAGAAACAGCAGAAACTGAAGGAAGCATATGAAAATGTCTAAATGGGTAGCATGGATAGTGAGTGCAATAGGAACTCATTGAAATGAGGAATGACATGAATAGATACAGTAATAAAATTTTTCCAAAGAAAGGGTCATGAAAAAATGATCAAATATAGACAAAAAAGAGAGATAGAAATAGGACTTTAGACAGTGGATACTGTGCAGTCAGAAGATGGGATGATGCCCAGACAGTTCTGAGTGACAATGAATCAATCAGCCAGCTTGGAAATAATATATAAAGGTGGGGTGGGGAGGATCTTGGAAAGTTAAGTAAAAACACTGAGAGGATTCTAGTTGGAAACTAAAGTGAAGATTCAAAAAGGCTGTTTTGTTTTTTGTTTCTTTAGTTATCCAAGATGCTACATTAAATATAAAGTTAACTTTTTAATCTACTGGCTTTCAAAGTAGTTAAAGACTTAAAGCCCTTTTTGAAGGTATAATAAAATCTCACTGATGACACACACCCTTATCCTAAACAGATCAGCTCCTATTATCTTTTCATCATAGCACTTATTATAAATATAATTACATAATGGTTAGTACATTTCTCTGACCCCCATTATAAAGAAACTCTGAGAGGAAAGGACCCATTACTTTATCTTGGTCAAAACTCTGTCCTTAATATTTCACATAGTACCTGTCATTGAGTAAATACTTAATACATAGTGCTTCAAGCTGAAAGCAGGTTGACTCTGGTTGAGATTGAACTCAAAAACTGCAGCCACTGATTCATGTTGAGGTTTGACAGAAAACAGCAAAATTCTGCAAAGCAATTATCCTTCAATAAAAAATAAATTAATAAAAAAGAAGCAGAAAAAAAGTGCTTAGCCCATTGCCCATAAACCTGTCAGTGTCACAAATATTGGGGACAAACAGAGTTCAGTGAGAGAATAAAATGATTTGTGGGAAAAAAAAAAAAACTACAGCCACTAATCCCCATTTTCTTTCTCCAGTGGCTCCTGGAGTGGCTTAGCAGTGTCCAATGTTGGACAGAGTATATTCTGGGGAAAAGAAAGCCTGTGTTCTCAGTTTTCTCACTTTTCATTGGCAAAGTGAAGAAGATACTGAGCAACCGGCAAAACTGAGAATGAACTCTGAGTAATATGAGACTCCCTGGTGACTCAGTGGTAAAGAACCCACATGCCAATACAGGAGATGATACAGGTTTGATACCTAGGTCAGGAAGATCTCCTGGAGAAGGAATGTCAAACCTACCGCCGTATTCTTGCCTTTGAAATCCCATGGACGGAGGAGCCTGGTTGGCTACCGTCCATGGGGTCACAAGAGTCATGCCTGACTTAGCAACTAAACAGCAACAGCAAGAATGATGTAAGGTTTTAAAGCCTAAAAAATGTCACCAACCTTCACCATATACAGAGATGCAGAATATGGCCATCATCCAAACACACCTTCAAAAGCTGGTCTATAGTCTTGAGCTTAATTGGTCTGAGTCAAAGGTAATTGCTGAAATATTCATTAAAAGCGTTAATGGCCTCTCCTGTGGACTCTGGTTCAATAAAACCAGTCAAGGCTAGATATGTCCAAAACAAATCGCCCTATACCATCAAATACTACTGAAAGTGCCCTTTTTGAAAGTCTTATCTCCATTTCCCACAGATCTCCTCAGGCCAGCGAATTTCAGAGAAATATGTTCCATTCCATACATCTTTATTTGCAGGTTCTTGAGAGAAATTATGCATATGCCTGATACTTTTAAGTTGGGAGCACAACTAGAAATAGTTTGAAACTGCTTATTCTGGAATCTCCAAATTGTAGGCATGTGCAGGAGTTAGAATGGTGCTAAAATTGAGGAGAGAAAGGAGACAAAGCATTAGAAAGACAGAGTTTATTTTTAAAGAATTAAGAACAACTATTCTAAGTATCCTCCTCTGTTGCTCTTGTTTGAATAAATGCTGCAATTAAGGAAGATGCTATATAAGCCAGCCTTGAAAATCCCCAGGTGCTGCATTAGACAGACCTGAGCCCCAAATCTGGCTTGAACACTTCCTGTGTGTATTCTTGTACAAGTGACTCAGTCCTCCAAGCAGCAGTTTTCTTATAGGCTGAAATGTGGGTATTATTAATATCCACTTCCCAGGGTTGTCATGAGGACTAAATCAAGCCGTTCCTCCCCTGCAGTTATTAGAGGTTTGCATAGAAATTTGAGAATGTTGCATTGCTATGTGGTCAGGTTTCAGAACTTCCCAATTTATGCTTTTTAAAATTATAATTACACCCCGTACTTCCTGGTCATGCATTGGAGTTCAGTGTTTATATTAATATATGGGAATTATATACCACTTTATTAGATAAGTAGCATGCCATCTCCTTCTTCTGCCCCATCAAGGGAGGGTGGCAGAATGATTAAGGGCTTAGACCTTGGATGCAGAATGATCATTTTCAACCCTGGCTCCACTACTTACTGTATGTATCATGTTGGGCAAGTTGAATAATCCCTCTGACCTCCTCTGTTTAACCATGTATAAAATGAATATAATAGTGACACCCTCACTGTAGGGTTTTAGTAAAGTTTAAATGTTTTTATACACAAATGCTTAGAGAAGTCTCTGGCACAAGGAACACAACATATGTATTAAATATTACTGTTAACAATTTTTTTATTTTATTGCTTAATAACACAGATTATAAAATATATGTCAGTATATCTAAATACGTCTTAAGTTCATTGATTACTTATATCATGTCATTTATCATCCTCATTGACTATTAAATGTGGGAGATATTTTTCCTCTTATAAAGTTGAGGAAATTAAGGTTCACACATATAATCAACCTGTCAAGATCCAACATAATTAGTATGTGGCAGAAATGGGGATTAAGTAACTGATCTGAGTAACTCCAGACTTCTCACCAATAACCCACAAAAGAGCGTGGAATATTGTGCACATTTGCAAGTCACATGAGAAGGCTTTTCTGTACCACATTCCTGACCCTCCTCCAGTTGTGTTGGGGGATGAAAGAAGCATTACTTAATGATCCTATATGTTTGCTTATATTTCTGTCTGTATCACAGTCTGTCACTCACAGCAGACTCTCAAGTGCCAGACCTATAAAGGAAATACCTCTAATTGTAGCTATACTTTGTGGGATATTTATGACATTCCAGGCTCTGTAGTTAGTATTTTACATCCTTTCTCTCATCTGTTCCACAAGATGATTCTGCAAGATGGGTACAATTAGTGCACTTTAACAGGTAAAATTCCAGAACTTTAATGTTTTTTTCCCAGACATCCCAGACCAGCTGATATGTAGCAAAATTGGGATTTAAATAAATCTAGTGACTTAACACTTGACTCTATATTTCACACTGAGGAGACTGACAATATCAAGCCTGATACTGGGACTTTAGTCTGCTTTATCAAAGATTCAGGAGAAAATATAACACTCAACATATGGCAGGTGGGTGATCAAATTGGGTAGCGTGTTTCTCTCTCTCTCTCTCCTTCCCACCTCCCTCTCTCCTTCCCTTTCTGTCTCTCTTGCTGACTCCAGCTTGCCTTGGACAAAATAGAAATAATTAAGTGTCAATAACTGAAGTTTATTCCTGGCAAACAGCTGATGAGTATTTTCAGAGGCTCCTGTTTTTTGACCTTTACTGCCCTAGACAATGATGGAATCTTGTTGAAAGCTCTTTAAGCTGAAATTAATTTATGCTCGACAGTGATTAAAAGAGAAAGTGAGAAGGGGATGGAAATTAACAAATCCATCTTTATTGCTGGGATCCCATTATGATTATAAGGAGAGGGAAACATCAACGTGGCGGGTGCCAGCTGCGATCTGGTAAGGAGTTTAAACAGCCCGTCCCGCTTGGAAAATGTCCTTGGGTGGACAGATTTATCTGTCGCTGAGGCTATCAGAGAGAGGGGCTTATTTATCAAAGACTGGAATGCTGAGGTCCTTGGGCTTGCCTTTGGAATAAGTTTCCAGAGAGACAGCTTCCAGAAGGATAGTCAAGGAATCTTGACAGATGATACCTCTTAAAAAGTTGATTCTGCAGGTGCTTTTAAGAACAGATGTGGCTGAATCGCCATGTTCTGGGTTCCTGTCAGACCATTCCTTTGGTGTATGCCTTTAAGTACTGATATAACCACACCTTCAGTTCATCACATGCTCCCTAGGAGTGATCTGTGTTCAAGGACCTTGTTTGGGACCTTTTCATTTTTATCCAAATAGCTCTTTGGACAGTGAATCATAACATGAAGACTAAACAAACACTGAAGATGTTACCACCATTTACCCACTCAGTTTTCAAAAACACTATGTGCTAAGCTCCCTCTGTATGTCATGCTCAGTACCAGGCAACAAAGCTATTTTAAAATTTTATTTTATTGAAATATAGTTGATTTATAATGTTGTGTTTAATTAATATATGTATACATATATATATATTAATATTCTTTTCCATTATGCGTTATCACAAGGTGTTGACTATTGTTTCCTGTGCTGTACCATAAGACCTTGTTGCTTATCAATTCTGTATATGATAGTTTGCACCTCCAAATCCTGAACTCTGAATCCATCCCTCCTCCATCCTCCAGCTTAACAACTGCAAGTCTGTTCTATCTGTGAATATGTTTCTGTTCTGTAGATAGTTCATTTCTATCATATTCTAGATTCCACATATGAGTAATATCATATGTAATTTTTTCTCTCTTTCTGACTTACTTCACTTAGTATGATAATCTCAAGGTCTATCCATGTTGCTGAAAATGGCATTATCTCATTATTCTTTTCTATGTTGAATAGTATTCCATTGTATTTTTATACCATGTCTTCATTATCCATCCAGGATAAAGATTTTAGGTAACACAGTACCTTTCTCCTTCTCAAACCAAACAGAATGAGGCTTGTTTCCTCTTAAAATTAAAATCAGAATTCTCCCAAAGACCATCTTAATCTCATAGCATTTCAAGAGAACTAATATGTGCTGAGAACTTTCTCTATGCCAAATATCTGACCACATAATGTCTCATTTAATGCTGGAATAAATGAAAGTGAGTATTCCTTTT
>SJYC01023755.1:0-26270 GCA_006408675.1 Madoqua kirkii
AGGAACTAAAAAGCCTCTTGATGAAAGTGAAAGAGGAGAGTGAAAAAGTTGGCTTAAAGCTCAACATTCAGAAAACAAAGATCATGGCATCTGGTCCCATCACTTCATGGGAAATAGATGGGAAAACTGTGGAAACAGTGTCAGACTTTATTTTTGTCAGGGGTGCTCCAAAATCACTGCAGATGGTGATTGCAGCCATGAAATTAAAAGACGCTTACTCCTTGGAAGAAAAGTTATGACCAACCTAGATAGCATATTCAGAAGCAGAGATGTTACTTTGCTGAGTAAGGCCCGTCTAGTCAAGGCTATGGTTTTTCCTGTGGTCATGTATGGATGTGAGAGTTGGACTGTGAAGAAGGCAGAGGGCTGAAGAATTAATGCTTTTGAACTGTGGTGTTGGAGAAGACTCTTGGGAGTCTCTTGGACTGCAAGGAGATCCAACCAGTCCATTCTGAAGGAGATCAACACTGGGATTTCTTTGGAAGGAATGATGCTAAAGGTGAAACTTCAGTACTTTGGCCACCTCATGCGAAGAGTTACCTCATGCGAAGAGTTGGCTCATTGGAAAAGACTTTGATGCTGGGAGGGACTGGGGGCAGGAGAAGAAGGGGATGACCGAGGGTGAGTTGGCTGGATGGCATCACTGACTCAATGGACCCAGTCTGAGTGAACTCTGGGAGTTGGTGATGGACAGGGAGGCCTGGCGTGCTGCGACTCATGGGGTCACAAAGTGTCGGACACGGCTGAGCAACTGAAATGAACTGAACTAAAAAAAAGAAAAAAAAGGGAAGTTGCTCAGTCGTGTCTAACTCTTTGTGACCCCATGGATACCAGACTCCTCCGTCCAGGGGATTTTTAGGCAACAATGGAGTTGGTTGCCATTTCCTTATCCAGGGAACTTCCCGACCCATGGATTGAACCCAGGTCTCCCACATTGTAGACAGATGCTTTCCGTCTGAGCCACCAGTATTTTGTTAGCCAAAAGGCCAAAGAGGGGATGTAATATAAAGGATATTCAGACATGTCTACCCACTCCAGTATTCTTGCCCAGAGAATTCCATGGATGGAGAAGCCTAGTGGGCTACAGTCCATAGGTCGCAAAGAGTGAGACACGATTGAGCAGCTTCACTTCAACAACAATAAAAAAAAGGTCATTTAGGGTGGAACATTTTTATGATGAGTGTTATGGCAAAGGCACTTTTCAGAATGCCAATTTAAAACATAAGGTCTCAAGCTAGGTATACTTCCTTCATTACTAACATGATACCTCAATGGTTGATTTCTTGTGCCTGAAAATCCTTGTTTGATGCACTCTCCCAGGGAGATTACCAATAGTCTGTGAGCTCAAGGAATCAAGTTCCTTTTATTTAGTGGCTCTGCTGTCTCAAAGACCTTCACTTCTAGGCTAGGACAGAGAGACCATGGCTGAGAGAAGCACAGGAGCCGTCTCACGAATGGGTGTGGAAGGGGCGCGTGGCACTTCTCTCCACAGCCCACTGGCCAGAACACTGTCGGGTTGTTCTACCTAGAATCAGAGAGGACTGGGAAGTGTGGTCTTTCTTCACGCTTAGGAGAAAAGGTAAACACATGTGCCACTGTCTCATCCATACTAGCCACTTTGAAGTTCTCTGTTCTTTGTCTCCAGAAATCACTTGTCATGCTGTAACTCAACATAATTTTATGTTCTATCCGCTCCTAGCTCCTTTAAGTTCAGTGCTCTTGATTTTGTAGTTTTTACCTCTTTCTTAATCTCTCTTCCTTTCTTTCCTTTCCTGTGTCTGAAAGGAAATCCCACCCACCCTACAATGCTTCAGAAGAATGTCAATTCTTCCATAATGCTCTGTCTGGTCTGTTCCAGAAAGCAGTATTCTCTCCTTCCTGCATAATATGCTCACTCTATTATATATCAGATACTGATTAGTGTGTACGGGAGACTGTTCATTCATATATAATCTGGGGGGTGTCATATTGTACAAAGAAGAGCAGGATGTTAAGAGCAAGACAGATCTGAGTCTGAATCCAGGTTTTTCATTGACCAGGTACATTACCTTGGGCAGGTCCCATCGCCACTCTACAGCGCTTCCTCACTGGAAACTTGTGGATTTAAAACTTTCCAAGTAAGGTTGTAGGGAAATGGCATGCATGCACACTGAGTTGCTTCAGTCAGGTCCAACTCTTTGTGACCTTATGGGCTATAGCCCGCCAGACTCCTCTGTCCATGGGATTTTCCAGGCAAGAATAGCAGAATGAGAGGCCACAGCCTCCCCCGGGGATATTCCCAACCCAGGGAGTAAAGCAGAGGCTCGTATGTTCCCCACACTGGCAGGCACGTTCTCCACCACTAGTGCCACCTGGAAGCCGTGTAGGGAGATTACAGGGATGCCCAGAAGCCCTGACACGGTGCACCTGCCGCACAGAAAGTCCCCCAAAAGCGTGCGCGCTCACCAGCATCGTCCCGCGGAGCCAGACACACTCGGTTTTCAGTCCTGACCTTGTCACTGATTAGCAGGTCTGACTTAGGAAAATTGGTTATACTCACGCATCTCAGCTTCTTAATTTTTAAAAATGGAAGTAAATAGCAAGAAAGACGCCTGCCCCAGTGTGTCACATGATTGGCACAGAGTAAGGCACAAGTAACTCATGAAGTTGTTATGAAGCACCAGCATCCCCAGCTGCAGGCATAAAGACATCTCTTCACTTAGTGACAGTCTAGAGGGAAGAAAGACAGCCTCCTCCATACAGATTGCTTTTGTGCCTGAGGACTTGTAGCCAAGCACTTCTTCATTAATTCCCCTCTAAGTCCCCGGAACTATAATCTAAGTCCAGTTTTTCTTTTCCGAAGTGAACTTGGTCACCTTCCTTCTTATGCAGTCTTCTTAGGTACTTGAAGACCGTGAAGCCAGCTCCTCATCTTTCTCTTCTCCGGGCTGAATTCCTTTAATCTCCAATCCCAAGTTCCTTTTTCCAGTCCTTTAATTATTTCCTGCTGCACTGCCCTTCCATTTCTGAACAGTGCAGAGGCACAGGGCACAAAAAGTGAGTCCTCCAATAATGTGTGGAAATAGCAAGAACTCACTTCAGACCAAGTAGTAAAGAATGGTGTGAACGTGTATGGGGCTGAGAAACATCAGTTCCAGGAAATTTCACTCCACCGACTGCTACCTATACAGTGTCTCCACCACATTCAGGTCCAACAGCAGATGGTAGTTTGCAATTATTCCTTCCTCCATGCATACAGAACATTTAGCCATTTATGTCCAGATGTCACACTCGAGTCAATATTAAGTGCCTACTGTTTGTCAGGAACTTTTCTGTAGGCAGAGAGCATTCTGGATGAAGTCCTCTTTCTATGAATACTGAATAAGCTAGGGAAAAAGTAAAGTGTAATAAGACAATGGCTATTGATATAGATATTAGAGAAAACTGTCATGTATGGAAAAAACAAACAGCCTTTAGTCTCAGACAGAACATGGATCTCACACTTACTGCATGAGTGAATCTGTTCTTTAAGCTTCAGTTTTATCATTTGTGGAATTGGATGCTACCAACAGCCCTTCGGGGCTCAATTGAAAATTAAATAAGTGAACGCACAAAAAGAAGCATCTAGCTCTGCGTTTGACATGAGGTCCTCAGAAAAAACCAACTCTAGTTTCTTGTCTTTGCTTTGCAAGCGCAAAGAAGAAATACTCAGTCAAGAAATCACAGTGGCAGGAAGCCTTTTCCAAATGGGGTACCGAGTTTGAGTTTGTTAATAAAGATGTCTTTGTAATGTTTTCTACCTTTTCTCAAAAGGAATTAATTTTTATTAGTCTGAAAGCAAATTATACAACCCCTACACTTTAATCAAAATTTCTGTCTTACTGAAGGAAGATGGCTGTCTCCAAGCCAAGAGAGGCCTTAAAATGAAATCCACCCTCCTGACACCGTGATCTTGGACTTCAAGCCTCCAGCTCCTTGAGAGAATAAGCTTCTGTGGTTGAAGACACCCAGTCTGGGGTACCTTGTTATGGCCGCCCTAGAAAACTAATTCAGACCCTGAGTGAGGCTTTCTGCAGCTACACTGTGGTCTGGGAACCGTTAGCTTGAAGCCCTAACTCTCCAGTAGTCAACTGTTTGGAAGCAAAGGCTGAGATGACCTCAGGAAGAAGAGGCACAGAAAGCCGGATCAGATTTTCAGATTTACCCCCCATATCTAGGACTAGGCCTCTCCATCAGTGACTACCACCTCCCCCCCTCCTCCTGACCATGCACAGGTCTAGCAGAGCAGGGAGAAAGTGAGGGAAGGCTTGCCCTTTTAATCAGCACTGCCCCACTACCACGGATACTATGTTATTACCATTATTACAACCTGCTCAAGTTAAAAGAATTTCTATCTTTCATAGCCTTCTCTGCTGGTCTATCTTTGTGCCTCAAAAACTTCTGCTTCCCTCCCTTCAGGATGATCTGTGTACCTCGCCTTCACTCACTTCCTTATTTTCCCTGATGGATCTATGCCCACCATGTACCTCATTTCCTTTCTTGTGTCCTGAACCAGTTCTTCTCTCTCCATAATCAGGAGTTATCTTGAAAGACATTGGCATGTATATGGTTAGACCTGATGATGATAAAGCCTCCAGAATCAGGGTTATGAGAGTTGGAGTCAGCAACCTCTGGGTTTCAATCCAGGTTCTCTCATTTATTAGCCAAATAACTATGTTAAAGTTACTTTACCCTTTTAAAGTCCCCCTTTTTTTAATCAAGAAAGTCAGCATAATATTCTTCCTTCATAAGATTTGTATTTAAAAAAGTCTGCTTGTGAAGCCTTCAGCCATAAACACTATTTATTATTTACTGTACTATCTATTCAGTTCAGAGATAGTTATTCTGGGAAGTGTCAGGCACTGTGTTGGGCACCATACAGGATGGGCAGACAAAAAAGGCAGGATATCTATCCTCAAAGAGTGAACAGGTCATTGGAGAAGCAAGCATGCCTGCAAAGAAATGTAACCGTAATGGAAACCGTAGAGCAAGACTTTCTGTCAAGTGAATGTGCTAGATGAAAGATCACAAATAAGGTTGTGTTTTAAAAGCTAACTCGAATATATTGGTTTTGGCTGCCTGTACGTAAGAAGAATTCTGAGGCCAATAACACAGCAAGTAGAAAATAAAGTGTCATAACTGATTGGCAATGTCTGCCAAGGATACAGAGGGAAAGGTTGTCCATCTTTGGTACAGAGTGTGTTTTAGAAGGCAGTGTTGAAAGAAAGAGTGAAATGTATTTCTGAGTTCTTTTTATGAGATCTATATTTTACTTGTGTTACTCAATACATGGCGTAGATATTGCTATCCTCATTACAAGTGAAACTCAGAGAAGTTGAATAATCTTTCCAGGTCACACAGCTAGAAAAGTGTCTTGGCACAAGTCTGGTAAAGACTTATTTAAACCCTCTCACTCTCTCCAATTCAGTACTGCCTGCAGGATGAAGAATGGATTACCTCTGGCAAAAGTGCTGTAGCAGACTGTGTAGACACTTAAGCGTGCCTTTAATTTTTCTAGGCCCATTTATTGTTGTTGTTTATTCACTCGGTCATGTCCAGCTCTTTGCATCCCCAAAGACTGCAGCACACCAGGCTTCCCTGTCCTTCACCAGACTATATTTTGTAATCTCCATTGCAGTTGGATCAGGACTGATTCTAAAAAATGGCATTCGGAGTAAACATACGTCAATCTCAATGGCACGTATGCCCCTGAGAAATGGCCTCTACCATTGCCCGTGAGAGTCTTGGCTCAGTCATGCTTCTTTCTTCTGAACTGATATAGAGGTTCCCAGGGGAAATACCAAGATGGCCTAGAGGACACCTAAGAGAGAAGGGGTTGGGTGCCTTGTTACGCCTCTTGGAGAGGAGGCACTCCAGACAAAAGTTAGGTCCACATAAGTTTGTTGTATGTTAGAATAGACAATTCTCATCCTGACTGACAGAGGGTATCAAAAATTACTCCGTGAAGAAACGTGCTTTCCCTGGGGCAAGAAACTTGCAGATGGACCTTCCAGATAGAAAACCATTTTCTGAAGAAGCACAAAGCTTGCAGAGTATTCAGATAAATTAAGTTGGAAAATGTATTTTAAATAGATAGTGGCTAACATCGGAGTGCCAGTTTTCAATTCTTGTGACTCCCACAGTGACACTAGGGATTTAACTTGTGTCCCAGTTACCCATCCCTGTATTACAAAGTGCTCAAACAGAATGGCCTAAGCCATCATGTCATGTGTTTTTCTGGGCCAGGAATTAGATGAGGACGCAATTGGTTGAGTCTTCTGTCCTACACGGGATCAACAAAGGTTGCTTGGCTTTGGTTGGTTGGCAGATGAGTTGTTATAAAAGATCTAACATAGCTTTACTCCTACATCAGTTTAAGTATGGGCTCTGCTGGGACTGTCAGCTGGAGTGTGTACACATGATGTCTCTAAGGTCAGAATTCTAAGAGGCGAATTGGAAGTTGCGGCCCTTGTAATCCAGTCCAGGGTCTGATGAAATGCTACTTCCTCCATTTTCATTTTCTTTAAAGCTGTAAGGCGCCATCTTGCAGTGGGATAAGGGGCAAAGATTCGTAGCAATCTTTGACACACTCTATCTGGGAGCTGTGGAGTCAGGTCCCCAGGGGCAGGGCGCCAGCTGTATGCATTTCAGCTTCTCAAGAACGTGTTGCTGACCATACTACCTGGGGTTCCATCTACACACTGGTAGAATTACAATCACACCCTAAGCACACATCAAAAGAGATGGAAAAGGAAACTAAATTTTCCAGAATACCAGCTCTTATTCAAATGTCCAACCTTAGCATGTTCTCAAAATGACTCAATTTAGTGACAGAGGTTTTATTTCTCCCATATATTGCTTAAGACACAACCAAGGTGCACTGAGAAAAAAAATGTTCTCAAAGTCAGTCGAAGCAATAGATTCCCAAATTTCTTTTCATCACACAACACTTCTTCCCACGAGAATGGCTCAAATGTCCCCTGCTCTGGCCAAGTGCTAGAATCTCACCCTGGCCCCTAGTCCACTGACAGAAACTGGGTCAAAGACTTTAATTTGTCTGGGCCCATCATCTCATTGCTTCCCAGGTAGCTTAGATGGTAAAAAATCTGCCTGTAATGCAGGAGTCCTGGGTTCAATCCCTGGGTCAGGATGGTCCCCTGTAGAAGGGTATAGCAACTCACTCCAGTATTCTTGCCTGAAAATTTTATGGACAGAGTGGCCTGATGAGCTGCAGTCCATGGGGTCACGAAGAGTCGGACACGACTGAGTGACTCACACTTTCACTGTCGTTCATGTCATTAGAACCAGAGGGGGTGCTGCCTGTGCCTTTCTCACCATGAGATTATGAGGGACTGCTAATAACAATGAACCCTGAATTTCTTGCAAATATAAATGCTAAAGAATAATAAGATGAAAGATGAGGGCAATAACATTGCTTCACATGATATTTAAGAGCCAGGGATGAAAGGCACTGTGAGAACTGCTATTATCTCTGCATATTCAAGTCCCCATCCTTCCCCCTCTGTTTTATCCTCTGTCTCTGAAATGCTTGATTAAGGCTCTTTTGCAGTTTATTTTACTTTGTCTTTTTCCCCTTGCTTTGAGAAATACTTTACTGTATCACTGGGGACAATTTACCCTTTTGTTCCATTCGAAGAGAGAAAATAATGCAGGGTTACTTCAAAGAAGAACCAACAAAAATCCGACGGGGACCTGCTAATGAAGAAACCTCACTTTGTTTTCAAGCAGGGATAGGAAATTACACGATAGATTATACAAGGCATGGGGGCTGAGAAGTGAGAGACGAATGCTAGTCAAAAATATTGGCCCCATGATTGGCGTCTCAGGCCAGAACTCAGAAATTCATGGAATAAGAAGATTTTAAAGTGGGATGGACTTTACAGAACCTTTAGTCCCACCTCCTGCTCCAGCCCAGCATCATTTTTATGGTGGCTCTTAAGTGAGCTGGAGTCTTAGTTCAGAACTCAGGCATCAGCCTGTACTCATTGTCAGTTCCGAGCAGGGCGTCTATTCTTACTCGGATCTGCAATCACGCTCTCGGCTTCTTTATCTCCAGCTTCCGGTTCTTTCTCTGTGGACTACAGCGTGCCCTTGGTCCTCCTCTATAAGGATATTGAAGAAAGGGCGTTGGATTAGCATGCGCTAACACCCACAACTTCCACAAGAGTTCCTTGAATGATTTTTGGTGAGATTACATTAGTCTCCTTGGAACGTGTAAGGGGACTGGAGAAAATAATTCAAGAAAAAAAATAGGAAACAAATTTGATTTTTCTGGCCAAAAGTGGTAAACACCTTAGTACGTGGATAACAGCTAAGAGGTTGGGAAGTGGTTTCTAAGCAGCAGGCCTGGGCTGGCCACGAGCATGAGGGAAGAGAGGCGGGCTTAGGGACAGTGTGGGAAGGGCCCCTAAGACTGTTACCCAGATCATGTCGGCAGCAGGTTGCTACGCTGGAGTGCAGAAGGGTGATTAATGTGGCTGTGCAGGAGGCAGAAGGAGGTGATTGCCTTAATGATGTGGGCGGAGGCTGATTAGTGGCATGGTGGAGAGGGAGGTGCATCTCTTTAAGAAGCTCAGGTAAAGGGGTTAAAGAAAGGCAGCAGCAGGTGACAGGAGAGCAGAGGCAGGAAAGAGCTTTCTGTGAAGCTGGAAATTACATTCAGTATTCAAAAGCATGTGTGTGAGTTCTGTGACAGTTTCCAGGGAAATCTTCTCCCCTTCCACTCTCTATACTTTCTTTATTGGATGTAATTTAACTAGGTTTATGTGGGTCATTTTTTCCACATATATCTATATACCAATGCTACTTTTCTTTCACAACTACCTTATCTAGCTACTGGTCCTCAAGTTTCCAAGAACATGAAGCACACGGGAGAGAAGGATCTTCTCAGGGTGTGCTGGCAAATGTTTAACAACTGGCTGACTCTCCAGGAAAAGAGAGGGCACTGGCTTAAGCATTGGACGGTTTCTATACTACAAATACTCTCTTGAGTGAAGTGAAGTCGCTCAGTCGTGTCTGACTCTCTGCAACCCCATGGACTGTAGCCTACCAGGCTCCTCCGTCCATGGAATTTTCCAGGCAAGAGTACTGGAGTGGGTTGCCATTTCCTTCTCCAGGGGATCTTCCCAACCCAGGGATTGAACTCGGGTCTCCTGCATTGCAGGCAGACGCTTTACCGTCTGAGCCACCAGGGAAGCCCTAAAATACTCTCTCAATCAGCTACCAAAAAGAAATCATGGGATGCAGAAATGAGAAGAGATGCATAATAGCGTGACGTTATGTAGTATGGACACCGCACCATATGGATACAATAGACGTAAATAATATCAAGAATATAGATGATAGCAAACTGTAGAAAATTATTAATTAGGAAGTGTCGAGGCTTTATTAGCTCTGTTTTTAATATAGTTTATTTATTTGTATGTTTATATAATTTATTTTTTCCTGAAAGCTCTGTTTAACAACTGGCTTGCAAAATTCTGGAAAATTTATAATTTTTGTTTGTGAGCTGGTTCAAGCTGATTGCAGTGAACTTTTGGGTCCTTCTCCTTGCTCTCTTCAGTGGCCAGGATGTGTGTTGGCTCACTACTTCGGTGGGCAAAAAAAAAGGAACAAACTTGTTAAGTATGATAGTCTAAAAAGATAAATGGAGATTGGATAGCATCACCAATTCAATGAACATGAATTTGAGCAAAATCTGGGAAATAGTGAAGGTCAGGAAAGCCTGCTGTGCTACAGTCCCTGAGGTCACAAACAGCTGGGCACAACTTGGCAACTGAACAACAACAAAAGCTTAGATCTTAACAACACTTAGCCAAGTTAAAGCATCTCTCTATATATTTCATTTATCTGTTTACAAAATCTGATACGTAAGTGTATCGATATATGTATGACATGTACAAATATGTATTTTAATTATTGCATAACTGTAATTTATAGATAAGTTACTGTATATACATATAATTGATTTAGATATAACAGTGTCACATATATGCACACATTTTCTACATTTCCTACACAAAATATATAATGTTTATTACATCAGGAAAGTGCATTACCTATAGAAAATGAACTAGAGGAGAGTCGTGGAATATTTAACTATGTTCTTCAGGCAGGAACTGTAGAAATGAAAGAAGACCCCAAATCAGAACAAACTTGTTCTTCCTTCCAAGAGTCTACAGTGTATCAGAACAACAACAAAAAATCTATACTATAGATCAACAAGTGCGTCACAAGAGCTAATGATGATTATCAGACATTGATACTGTGTTCTCTGCCATGCATGGTCTGCAGTGACTTGCACAAGAACCTTCTAGAGAAGAACTCTTATTTTTTCCATTTTAAGATGGGGTCACTGATTCTGAGAGAGGTGCATTAGCTTGCTTAAGGTCAAGCAGGAAGCATATAACCAAAAGGGATTTCTCCAAAGGTCTGACTCAGGACTAGAGCAGGATCCATCACTTCTTTCTGTAAACTAAGCTGTATGATTCAGACTACGAATGCTTCCATGGCTCCAAAGAAGAAAAACCCTTCACGAGCATCACAGAGGAGCAGACATTTGACAGCCTTGAAGCAGATTTGCAAAGATACAGACAAGGAGTAAGAGTCAGCAACAGAGACTCTGGCAACAATAAGTACATATGTTGCCTCTGATCATCTGACGTACTTGGTAGAATTTGGAGGCTTATGGAAAAGTTTAAACCTAATTTTGGCCTATTTCAGGAATAATTCATGATCATTTCAATAGAAGTTCTGATTTTAAAAAATGGGAAAATTTAAATTTTTCTAATCAAATTAATTAGCCATATCAATAGGGTTACATGAGTGTTTAGACTATCTAAAAGAACAGTAGTTTAAAGAACACTTCAAGAGATTTAGATGGGCCCATATTCATGCTAACAATTTCTAAGCTAATTGTAGTTTATTCTTATCTAATCAGTAGAGCCTTAATGACCTCTCCTAGGCAACAGTAGGTTAGCCTATATAGAGATTATACATAAATTTGATAATAATTAAGGGTTTAAAGAGACTCATTTTAAATGTTCCCTAGTTTGATAATTTTATTGCAATTATAAGGTGGTGTGTGTGTGTGTGTGTGTGTGTGTGTGTGTGTGTGTGTCTGAGAGATCAAACACATCTTCATACACAGCTATAGATTTAGTTTTAAAATGGAAATCAGGTTTTATACTTATAACTTAAATGTATGCATTCTTACTTCTTTTTGACCCTTTCATATGGAGGCTTGGGTTTGTCCAAATAGTGGGCAATCCTCTACATCTATAATGACAGAACAAATATTTATTGTTTCTTATTCTGTTCCAGATTCTTCTAAGTGCTTTACTTAAATTAACACATTTATTTGTCACAGTTGTTTTATGAGAAAAGCATAAGTATTAACTGAATTTTACCTATGTAGAAACTGAGTCACAGAGGTTAAATGATTTGACAAAAGTCACACAGCTGTTAACTGACAAAAAACATGTAATCATTTTCCATAGTTCCTATTTTTTACCAAGACACAATCCCCCCTTCTTCAGCTCTGATTATTATTATTACAACAGGTCATAGTAAGAAAAAACACTCTGTTCCCTTGAATGCAAATTCTCACTAACTGCTGGAAGTTAGAAATGTGGGCTGTCAAAGTTGTGTTTTTCTCCTAGATCCTTGTGTCAGTTCAGTGCTGCCTTCTCTAATAAAACTACTATGGATACCTGACTCAACCAGTTGCTAATATTCCCATCCTTTTCAAGTCTCACATCAAATTGTCACTCCCGTTTCCTTCTATTCACTTTGCAGATGGCCTTAGGATTCTCCATTCTCACAATGAATATCCCTATTTACACATTCCATTTGCTTTTATTTGCTGCTTTCAGATTTTAACACTACACGGCTGTTGCTATCCCAGCTATTTAGCATTTTTCCCAATCCTGCTGAAAATTCACCTTCTTTAACTTAGATTTACCTGTTCCATTTGGAAGTTTTAAATCATATCATATCCTAAGCTTTTCATAGATTGGTAAGTGAATTTTTAAACAACATGAATTGAATTCCAAGTCCATGCCAAACAGAATGTAGAATTCCTGAGATAAAAGTATTGAAAATAAAAAAGAACATTCTGAGCCTCGAGTAAGTAACCAACTTGACTGCACATTAGAGTCACTGGGAGATTTTTCTGGTGCCCAGGTTATAGTCCACACCAATTAAATCAGAATTTCTGAATAAAGGACCCAGGCATTCATTTCTTTTCTTTTCTTTTTAATTTATTTTTTATTGGGGTATTGTTTCTTTACAATGTTGTACAACAAAGTAAATTAGCTATATGTATACATTTATCCCCTCCCTCATACACCCCCATCCCACCCACCTAGGTCACCATAGAACACGGAGCTGAGTTGTCTGTGCTATACACCAGGCTTCCAGTGTTGTCTTATTTTTAAACGTTCCAAGTGAGTCCAATGTGAGGCCAAGCTGGAGAACCTTTATATTAAAGGACACGAGTATTAACATATAAAAAAATGATTTTAAAAAGAAATGTACACAACATGGAACACTATCAGAGGCAGAGTAATGATTAACTCAGCTTTTTGAAGAGTGTATCAGAGGATTTGTTGGGAGAGGAGCAAAGTTTGATTACATAAGAAGTTGGAGAGCCTCTCAAGAATACTAAGCAAACCATGTTGTCTGAAAGGAGAGAATAGGAGGGGTCAGGAGAGGAAAGTGAAAAGATAGTCAAGATGGGAGATTATGAATACCCACTGGTGTCTTAAGGAGCTTGAACTTGTGTTCTGGGTGGCCTTTAAATGACATCAAGCAAAGGGAAGACCCAGTCACACTTAGATTGAGAAGAATTCTCCAAGGTAGGCTTCAACAGTGTGTGAACTGAGATCTTCTAGATCTTCAAGCTGGATCTAGAAAATGCAGAGGAACCAGAGATCAAGTCTCCAACATCTGTTGGGTCATTAAAAAGGTGAGAGAATTCTAGAAAGATGTGTGCTTCTACTTCATGGACTATGTAAAGCCTTTGACTGTATGGATCACAACAAATTGTGGAAAATTCTTAAGGAGATGGGAATCCCAGACCACATTACTTGCCTTCTGAGAAATCTGTATGCAGGTCAAGAGGCAACAGTAGAACCAGACATGGAACAACAGATGGTTTCAAATAGGGAAAGAAGTACATCAAGGCTACATGTTGTCACCTTGCTTATTTAACTTATATGCAGAGTAGATCATGTGAAATGCCAGGTTGAATGAAGCACAGGCTGGAATTAAGATTGCTGGGAGAAATATCAATGACCTCAGATGTGCAGATGATACCACCCTTATGGTAGAAAGCAAAGAGGAACTAAAGAGCCTCTTGATGAAAGTGCAAAAGGAGAGTGGAAAAGTTGCTTTAAAACTCAACATTCAGATCATGGCATCTGGTCACATCATTCCATGGCAAATAGATGGAGAATAAATGGAAAGAGTGAGACACTTTATTTTCTTGGGCTCCAAAATCACTGCAGACTGTTACTACAGCCATGAAATTAAAAGATACTTGCTCCTTAGAACAAAAGCTATGACCAACCTAGACAGCATATTAAAAAGCAGAGACATTACTTTGCCAACAAAAGTTAGTATGGACAAAGCTATGTATGGTTTTGCCAGTAGTCATGTATGGATATAAGAGTATGAAAAGACTTTGATTCTGGGAAAGATTGAAGGCGAGAGGAGAACGGGGTGGCAGAGGGTGAGATGGTTCGATGGCATCACCAATTCAAAGGACATGAGTTTGGGTAAACTCTGGGAGTTGGTGATGGACAGGGAGGCCTAGCATGCTGCAGTCCATGGGGTTGCAAAGAGCCAGACATGACTGAGCGGCTGAACTGAACTGAACTGAAGAGTTGGACCATAAAGAAAGCTGAGCAGGGGGCGGTCCCAAGATGGCGAAGGAATAGGACAGGGATTCCACTCTCCCCCTCCCCCAAAAAAATTCATTAAAAGATCATTTGAATGCTGAGTAACTTTCACAAAACGACTTCTTAATGTTGGCAGAGGACACCAGGTACCCAGAAAGACAGCTCATTCTCTTTGAAAGGAGGTAGGACACTTTTTACTTTCATGCATTGGAGAAGGAAATGGCAGCCCACTCCAAGGTTCTTGCCTGGAGAATCCCAAGGACGGGGGAGCCTAGTGGGCTGCTGTCTACGGGGTCACACAGAGTCAGACACGACTGAAGTGACTTAGCAGCAGCAGCAGCAGCAGGACAAAATATAAAAGACAAAAATAGAGACAAAAGAGAGGGATGGAGACCCATCCTGGGAAGGGAGTCCTCAAGGAGGAGAAGTTTTCAAACAGTCGGAAACCGTCTCACAGGCAGGTCCATGGGGAGTTTTGGAATCTCAGAGGGCAACATGCCTGGGAGGAAAAAACAGCACAGAAGACAAGCCTAACCCCAGCTGCAGTGGAGAAGGAGCCCAGACACTTGCGCCAGCCACCAGCAAGTGGGGCTGGACAGGGATCCGCGGGCTGCATCATCGCTCCTTAGGGGAAGGGCTGGACCTGAATGCCCTGAGGACAGTCTGAGGGAGCAAACACGAGATAGCAATCCAAACAGTGGGATCACCAGAATAAAAAAAGAGAGAGAGAACTTTCCCGCGAAAGGCTCTAACCGCAGCCTGGCCAGCTTACAGAACAAAGGATTGAGCAAATACCAAAGGAGAGCTAGCTGGCTGCGCACTGGCCCCCGCCCCCCCACCCCCCCCCCCCTGCTGGACCTGAATGCCCTGAGGACAGTCTGAGGGAGCAAACACGAGATAGCAATCCAAACAGTGGGATCACCAGAATAAAAAAAGAGAGAGAGAACTTTCCCGCGAAAGGCTCTAACCGCAGCCTGGCCAGCTTACAGAACAAAGGATTGAGCAAATACCAAAGGAGAGCTAGCTGGCTGCGCACTGGCCCCGCCCCCCACACCCCCACCCCGGAGGCAGAGAGGCAAGTGTGCAACAGCCAGAGCCAGCAGGCAAGGGACAGTCTCAGCCCCAGAGACCGGCGTCCTCCCCCTAACTGTGAGCAGGCTCCCAGTTGCTAACCACATCTTCCTGGGATCCTGGATGGTTGACATCTGCAAAGAGGGTCGCAGCCTGAGATCAGCTCCCCAGAGGAGACACGGGACACACCCCGGAACCTGACCAGCTGAGACTGGGAGGTGATTAACATGCACAACCCACCTAGGACAGTGTGCTCGCCAAGCAACTGGCCACCTGAGCTGCTCAGACCTGGGATGGGCACAAAGCGCACATCCCACCGAGTCTGTGCCCAAGAACCTGAACCTGAGCGGCTTAGACCTGGGAAGTGAATGAAATGCAGGGTCTGCTTTGGACAGCACCCCTGCAGAGCACCCTGGAGCCTGAGCTCCCACACTGCCCACAACATCTCCAGAGAAATTCCTGGATATATCTTTACTATTATCAGGTATGAATTTTTTTAAATTTAAGTTCTTTATTACTCCTTTAATTTTCTTTTTTAACTTCTATTATCTTGCAGAAAAGACCTTATTTTTAAAGCAAATTTCATACATTTTTAAAAATAATTTTTGTGATTGATTTTGTTTTGTATGTTTAATATTGTATTTTTGAGAGCTTAATGTTTACTCTAGATTTTTAATCTTTGCTTTTTGGTATTTGTTATCAATTTTGTACTTTTAAAAATCTAATCTTCAGTATCCATTTTCACTTAGGGGTGTGATTACTGGCTTGATTGCTCTCTCCCCTTTTGACTCTGCTTTTTATCCATCAGGTCACCTCTATCTCCTCCCTTTCCCTTCTCTTCTCTGCCTAACTCGGAATCTCTCTGGGTGTTCCTGGCTGTGGAGAACATTTAGGGAACTGACTACTGGCTAGATTGGTCTCCTCTTTTGATTCCTCCTCTTCTCCTCCTGATCACCTCTATCTCCCTTCTCCCACTTCTCTTCTCTCTGCAACTTTGTGAATCTCTCTGGGTGTTCCAGACTGTGGAGAGCACTTAGGGAATTGATTACTGCCTAGATTTTTCTCTCCCCTTTTCACTCCCCCTCTTCTCCTCCTGGTCCCCTCTATCTCCCTCCTCCCTCTTCTCTTCTCCATGTAACTCTGTGAATCTCTCTGAGTATCCCTCATTGTGGAGAATTTTTTCTCCATTAACCTAGATGTTTTATCATCTGTGCTGTATGGATGGAGAAGTCTTGAGGCTATTGTAAGAATAAGACTGAAAACTAGAGGTAGGAGGCTTAACTCCAAAACTTGAGAACATCAGAGAACTCCTGATTTCAGGGGACATTAATAGACAAGAGCTCACCCCAAAGCCTCTATACCTACACTGAAACCAAGCTCCACCCAAGAGCCAACAAGTTCCAGAGGAAGACATACCACACGAATTCTCCAGCAAAGCAGGAACACAGCCTGAGCATTAAAAGACAGGCTGCCCAAAGCCATGCCAAACCCACAGACACCCCAAAACTCAATACTAGACTCTTCATTGCATCTCAGAGACGAGAGATCCAGTTCCACCCACCAGAACATAGATGCAACCTCCCCTAACGGGGAAACCTTGACAAGCCACTCATCCAACCTCACCCACAGGGAGCAGACTCCACAATAAAGGGGGACCATGAACTTCCAACCTACAGAAAGGGCACCCCAAACATAGCAATCTAAACAAATTGAAAAGGCAGAGAAATATTCTTCAGGTAAAGGAACATGATAAATGCCTGCCAAACCAAACAAAAGAAAAGGATATAGGGAGTCTACCTAAAAAAGAATTCAGAATAATGTTAGTAAAGGTGATCCAAAATCTTGAAAACAAAATGGAGGCACAGATAAATAGACTAGAGACAAGGATTGAGAAGATGCAAGAAATGTTTAATTGTGACCTAGAAGAAATACAAAAGCATCAATCAATAATGAATAATGCAACAACTGAGATCAAAAGCACTCTGGAGGGAACCAACAGTAGAATAATAGGCAGAAGATAGGATATGTGAGGTGGAAGATAGACTGGTGGAAATAAATGAAGCAGAGAGGAAAAAAGAAAAAAAGAATTAAAAGAAATGAGGACAACCTCAGAGACCTCTGAGACAATGTTAAATGTCCCAACATTCGAATCATGAGTCTCAGAAGAAGAAGACAAAAAGAAAGGGCAGGAGAGAATACTTGAGGAGACATAGTTGAAAACATCCCTAAAATGGGAAAGGAAATAGCCACCCAAGTCCAAGAAACCCAGAGAGTCCCAAACAGGATAATCCCAAGGCAGAATACTCCAAGAAACATACTAATCAAACTGACAAAGATGAAACACAAACAGCAAATATTAAAAGCAGCAAGGGAAAAATAGGGATCCCCATAAGGATAAAACTGATCTTTCAATAGATACTCTTCAGGCCAGAAGGGAATGGCAGGAAATACTTAAAGTGAGAAGAGAGAAAAACCTACACCCAAATTACTATGTCCCACAAGGATCTCATTCAAATATGAAGGAAAAATCAAAAGATTTACAGACAAACAGAAGATGAGAGAATGCAACACCACCAAACCAGCTCTTCAACAAATGCTAAAGGATCTTCTCTAGACAGGAAAGGTTTATAAACTCGAACCCAAACCAACAAAGTAAATGACAACAGGATCATACCTATCAATAATTACTTTAAATGTAAATGGGTTGAATGACCAACAAAAGACACAGACTGGCTGAATGGATAAAAAATAAGACCCCTATATATGCTGTCTACAAGAGACCCACCTCAAACCAAGAGACACATACAGACTGAAAGTGAAGGGCTGGAAAAAAGATATTTCATGCAAATGGAGACCAAAAGAAAACAGTGGTATCAGTACTCATATCAGAGAAAATAGACTTTGAAATAAAGACCATGAAAAGAGACAAGTAAGGATACTACATAATTATCAAAGGATCAATCCAAGAAGACATAACAATTGTAAATATATATGCACCCAACATAGGAGCACCTCAATACATAAGGCAAATGCTAACAAGTATGAAAGGGAGGAATTAACAGTAACATAATAATAGTGAGAGACTTGAACACCCACTCACACCTATGGCTAGATCAACTGAACAGAAAATTAACAAGGAAACACAAACTTTAACTGATTCAATGGACCAGTTAGACCTAATTGATATCTATAGGATATTTCACTCCAAAACAATGAATTTCACCTTTTTTCTCAAGTGCATATGGAACATTCTCCAGGATAGATCACATCCTGGGCCATAAATCTAGCCTTGGTAGATTTTTAAAAAATCATTTCAAGCATCTTTTCTGATCACAATACAATAAAATTAGATGTCAGGTACAGGGAAAAAGTTATTTAAAATACAAACATATGGAAGCTAAACAACATGCTTCTGAATAACCAAAAACTCATGGAAGTAATAAAAAATAAATCAAAACATGCGTAGAAACAAATGAAAATGAAAACTTGATAACCCAAAACCTATGGGATTCAGTAAAAGCAGTGCTAAGGGAAAGGTTCAAAGCAATATACGCTTACTTCAATAAACAAGACAGAAATCAAATAAATAACCTAACTTTACACCTAAAGCAACTAGAAAAAGAAGGGAATGAAGAATACCAGAGTTAGCAGAAGGAAAGAAATCATAAAAATTAGAGCAGAAATAAATGGTGGGAAAGAAACAAAGGAGACTATAGAAAAAATCAACAAAACTAAAAGCTTTGAGAAGATAAATAAAATTGACAAACCATTAGCCAGACTCATCAAGAAACAAAGAGAGAAAAACCAAATCAACAAAATTAGACATGAAAATGGAAAAATCACAACAAATAACATAGAAATACAAAGGATCATGAGAGACTACTATCAGCAACTATATGCCAGTAAAACAGACAACTTGGAAGAAATGGATGAATTCTTAGAAAAGTATAATCTTTCAAAACTGAACCAGGAAGAAACAGAAAATCTTAACAGATCCATCACAAGCATGGAAATTGAAACTGTAATCAAAATTCTTCCAAAAATAAAAATTAAAAAAAAACAGGACCAGGTGTCTTCACAGTTGAATTGTACCAAAAATTTAGAGAAGAGCTAACACCCATCCTACTCAAGCTCTTCCAGAAAATTGCAGAGGAAGGTAAACACCCAAAACTCATTCTATGAGGCTACCATCAGCCTAAAACCAAAACCAGACAAAGACGTCACAAAAAAAGAAAACTACTGGCCAATATCACTGATGGACATAGATGCAAAATTCCTCAAGGAAATTCTAGCAAAAAGAATCCAACAACATATTAAAAAGATCATCATCATGATCAAGTGGGCATTATCCCATGGATACAAAGATTCTCCAATATTTGCGAATCAGTCAATGTAATACACCACATTAACAAATTGAAATATAAAAGCCAGTGATTATCTCAACAGATACCGAGAAAGCCTTTGACAAAATTCAACACCCATTTATGATTCGAAAAAAATCCTTCAGAAAGCAGACATAGAAGAAACGTATCTCAACATAATAAAAGCCATATATGATAAACCCACAGTAAACTTGGTGAAAATGGTGAAAAATTGAAAGCATTTCCTCTAAAGTCAGGAACAAGACAAGGATGCCCACTCTCACCACTACTATTCAACTTAGTTTTGGGAGATCTAGCCACAGCATTCAGAGAAGAAAAAGAAATAAAAGGAATCTATATTGGAAAAGAAGAACTAAAACTCTTACTGTTTGCAGATGGCATGATCTTCTACATAGAAAACCTTAAAGACACCACCAGAAAATTACTAGAGCTAGTCAATGAATATGGACTTCCCTAGTGGCTCAGATAGTAAAGCGTCTGTCTACAATGCAAGAGACCTGGGTTCAATCCCTGGACTGGGAAGATCCCCTGGAGAAGGAAATGGCAAGCCACTCCAGGACTATTGCCTGGAAAATCTCATGGAAGGAGGAGCCTGGTAGGCTACAGTCCATGGGATTGCAAAGAGTCGGACACAACTGAGCGACTTCACTTTCACTAATCAATGAATATAGTAAAGTTGCAGGATATAAAATGAATACACAGAAATCTCTTGCATTCCTATACATTAACAATGAGAAAACAGAAAGAGAAATTAAGGAAACAATCTCATTCACCATTGTAACGAAAATAATAAGATACTTAGGAATAAATATACCTAAAGAAACAAAAGATCTATATTTAGAAAACTATAAAACACTGATGAAAGAAATTAAAGATGACACAAATAAGTGGAGAAATATACCATGTTCATGGACTGAAGAATCAATATAGTAAGAATGAGTATACTACACAAAGCAATCTATAGATTCAATGCAATCCCTATCAAGCTACCAATGATATTTTTCACAGAACTAGAACAAATAATTTCACAATTTGTGTGGAAATACAAAAAACCTTGAATAGCCAAAGCAATCTTGAGAAAGAAGGAACTGGAGAAATCAACCTGCCTGACTTCAGCTATACTACGAAGTTACAGTCATCAAGACAGTATGGTACTGGCACAAAGACAGAAATGTAGATCAATGGAACAAAATAGAAAGCCCAGAGATACATCCATGCACCTATGGACACCTTATCTTTGACAAAGGAGGCAAACACATACAATGGAGAAAAGACAATCTCTTTAACAAGTGGTTCTGGGAAAACTGATCAACCACCTGTAAAAGAATGAAACTAGAACACTTTCTAACACCATACACAAAAATAAGCTCAAAATGTATTGAAGATCTAAATATAAGACCAGAAACTATAAAACTCCAAGAGGAAAACATAGGCAGAACACTCTCTGACATAAATCACAGCAGGTTCCTCTATGACCCATCTCCTAGAGTAATAAAAATAAAAGCAAAAATAAACAAATGGGACCTAATTAAACTTAAAAGCTTTTGTACAAAGAAAGAAACTATAAGCAAGATGAAAAGACAGCCTTCAGAATGGGAGAAAATAATAACTAATGAAGCAACTGACAAAGAATTAATCTCAAAAATATACAAGCAGCTCATGCAACTCCATACTAGAAAAATAAATGACCCAATCAAAAAACAGGCCAAAGAACTAAACAAGCATCTCTTCAAAAAGACGTACAGATGGCTAACAAACACACGAAAAGATGCTCAGCATCACTATCAGAGAAATGCAAACCAAAACCAGAATGAGATACCATATCACACCCGTCAGAATGGCTGTGATCCAGAAGTCTACAAACAACAAACGCTGGAGAGAGTGGGGAGAAAAGGGAACCCTCTTACTCTGTTGGTAGGAATGCAAACTAGTACAGCCACTATGGAGAACAGTGTGGAGATTCCTTAAAAAACTGCAAATAGAACGGCTTTATGACCCAGAAATCCCACTGCTGGGCTTACACACCGAGGAAACCAGAATTGAAAGAGACACATGTACCCCAATGTTCATCACAGCACTGTTTATAATAGCCAGGACATGGAAACAACCTGGATGCCCATCAGCAGACGAATGGATAAGAAAGCTGTGGTACATATACACAATGAAATAGTGAGTTTTAAAAAGAATACATTTGAATCAGTTCTAATGAGGTGGATGAAACTGGTGCTGATTACCCAGAGTGAAATAAGTCAGAAAGAAAAACATCAATATAGTGTATTAATATATATATATATATGGAATTTAGAAAGATGGTAATGGTGACCCTATATGCAAGACAGAAAAAGAGATACTGATATAAAGAACAGACTCTTGGACTCTATGGGAGAAGATAAGGGTGGGGTGATTTGAGAGAATAGCACTGAAACCTGTATAGTAGCATATGTGAAACAGATGACCAGTCCAAGTTTGATGCGTGAAACAGGGTACTCAAAGCCAGTATACTGGGACAACCCAGAGGGATAGGATGGGGAGGGAGGTAGGAGGGGGTGAATTGAAAGAGACACATGTACCCCAATGTTCATCACAGCACTGTTTATAATAGCCAGGACATGGAAACAACCTAGATGCCCATCAGCAGACGAATGGATAAGAAAGCTGTGGTACATATACACAATGAAATAGTGAGTTTTAAAAAGAATACATTTGAATCAGTTCTAATGAGGTGGATGAAACTGGTGCTGATTACCCAGAGTGAAATAAGTCAGAAAGAAAAACATCAATATAGTGTATTGATATATATATATGGAATTTAGAAAGATGGTAATGGTGACCCTATATGCAAGACAGAAAAAGAGATACTGATATAAAGAACAGACTCTTGGACTCTATGGGAGAAGATAAGGGTGGGGTGATTTGAGAGAATAGCACTGAAACCTGTATAGTAGCATATGTGAAACAGATGACCAGTCCAAGTTTGATGCGTGAAACAGGGTACTCAAAGCCAGTATACTGGGACAACCCAGAGGGATAGGATGGGGAGGGAGGTAGGAGGGGGGTCCAGGATGGGGGACACATGTACACCCATGGCTGATTCATGTCACTGTATGACAAAAACCACCACAATATTGTAAAGTATTAGCCTCCAATTAAAACTTAAAATTAATTTAAAAATTAATTTAAAAATAAAGCAAAACTAGTAAAACTCACTAATAATTTCTAAATTAAACATAAATAACAGTAAGTATTTTCATAAATAAAATTATTTTCATTACTTACTTAAAAAAAAAAAAGACAAAGAAAGCTGAACAATGAAGAATTAATGCTTTTGAACTGTGGTGATGGAGAAGACTTGACAGTCCTTTGGACAGCAAGGAGACCAAACCAGTCAATCCTCAAGGAAACTGATCCTGAACATTTATTGGAAGGACCAATGCTCCAAATTGTTGGAAGACTGTGATGCTGGAAAAGACTGAATGCAGGAGAAGGGAATGACAGAAGATGAGATGATTGGATGGCTTCACCGACTCGATGGACATGAGTTTGAGCAAGCTTCAGAAGTTGGTGATGGACAGGGAACCCTGGTGTGCTGCAGTCCGTGGAGTCACAAAGAGTCAGATATGACTGAGCAACTGAACTGAACTGAACTGAGACGGTGGATGGAAAGAAGGAAAGAATATGATTATGAAGTAGAACAGCTAGGAAGTGTGATATTCCAGTGAGAGTTCATGAGGATAGTGGCAGGGAAGGTGAAAACAAAATTAATAAACTCAGGATTCATTTGGAAGAGATTCTGCTTTTACTGATGGATTAATAGTGGATTGGATATGAGTGATAAGGGAGAAATGGAAATATAAATGAAAAGCAAGAGTGAGAAGAGAATTAAATCAAAGAGAATCTGTTTCTGTCTTGAAAATCCAGGTCTATATTGGATTAATTTACCAAAAAGAGGATAGTGAAGGAAAAGAATTATTCAGCTTTCTTCCCAAGCTTATTCAGTTCAGTTACGTTTTATTCACCTTAAACTCGAAGTGCCTGTGGAAATAGAGTGAGGAAAATGTGTTTAAAGGAGCGAGTCACTGACTTGTCAAAAGGGGCTGTGGAGGGCAAGGACAAAATATATCCATTGGTTTTGAACTTGGAGGTTACTGGTGACTTTGACTACCTACATTCCAGTATGATAGTGATAGAAACCTAAATGGAATGGGTTGAAGAATGAATGTAAGATGAGGGAAGTGAGGTAGCAACTAAGCAACGTTAAGGGGTGGAAGAGAGAAATGAAACAGTAGCTGGAAGAGAATACGAGGTCAGAAGAGGGTTTCTTTTACCTAACGGGTGATGCTGTATTATGTACACTGTTGTAAAATGATTCAGTAGAGAGTGAGGGTGACATTGCAGAAGTTAGGGAAAAGGGAATATGTACAGAGGAAAAGCCCTTGAACCAATGACAATGGTAATACCTAGAGTGCCCGCGAGGGTGTGACTTTCGGTGGAAGATGAATACCAAAGGAGGCAGGCTGTGGATTTATTCCTAAGACAACAAGAGGCTCCTTTCTGGTGGCTTCTATTTTCTCAAAGGATGATTTCCCTATGGGTACCTCCCATGCCAGTCTCTCTTCTGTGATGGCATTAAACAGTAGGCCACTTCCCTCCCTACTACTTCCAGAGAAGAGGGCTCGGGGAAATTAGCAAGAGAAAAGGGGAAGAATGATAATGATTATCTATTTTACTTGTATTGCTCTTGCTGCTGTCATCACCACTGGTATTTCAACCTTCCTTCACTAAGTATTTCTATGTGCCAGCAACAGTGTCAAATTCTTGAGATTTATTTCATGTAATCTTCACATCACTGTGTGGATCACAATAAACTGTGGAAAATTCTGAAAGAGATGGGAATGCCAGACCACCTGACCTGCCTCTTGAGAAATCTGTATGCAGGTCAGGAAGCCACAGTTAGAACTGGACATGGAACAACAGACTGGGTCCAAATATAAAAAGGAGTACATCAAGGCTGTATACTGTCACCCTGCTTATTTAACTTCTATGCAGAGTACATCATGAGAAACGCTGGGCTGGAAGAAGCATAAGCTGGAATCAAGATTGCCGGGAGAAATATCAATCACCTCAGATATGCAGATGACACCACCCTTATGGCAGAATGTGAAGAGGAACTAAAAAGCCTCTTGATGAAAGTGAAAGAGGAGAGTGAAAAAGTTGGCTTAAAGCTCAACGTTCAGAAAACGAAGATCATGGCATCTGGTCCCATCACTTCAGGAGAAATAGATAAGGAAACAGTGGAAACAGTGTCAGACTTTATTTTTCTGGGCTCCAAAATCACTGCAGATGGTGATTGCAGCCATGAACTTACAAGACGCTTACTCCTTGAAAGGAAAGTTATAACTAACCTAGATAGCATATTGAAAAGCAGAGACATTACTTTGCCAACAAAGGTCCTTCTAGTCAATGCTATGGTTTTTCCAGTGGTCACATATGGATGTGAGAGTTTGACTGTGAAGAAAGCTGAGTGCCGAAGAATTGATGCTTTTGAACTGTGGTGTTGGAGAAGACTCTTGAGATTCTCTTGGACTGCAAGGAGATCCAACCAGTCCGTCCTAAAAGAGATCAGTCCTGGGTGTTCATTGGAAGGAATGGTGCTAAAGCTGAAACTCCAGTACTTTGGCCACCTCATGCGAAGAGTTGACTCACTGGAAAAGACCCTGATGCTGGGACGGATTGGGGGCAGGAGGAGAAGGGGACGACCAAGGATGAGGTGGCTGGATGGCATCACCGACTCAAAAGACATGAGTTTGGGTGAACTCCAGGAGTTGGTGATGGACAGGGAGGCCTGGCATGCTGCGATTCATGGGGTTGCAAAGAGTCAGACAGGACTGAGCAACTGAACTGAACTAAACTGAACTGAATCTACACATCGTTCCTATGAGGTACATACTATTTAACCAGATTTTACAAATGAGAAAAATGAGCTATATAGAGTCAGAAATAGAAGAGTATTTCTGAGGGCTAAAAGTAAGATGTCTAGCTAGGTATAGCCGATTGTAGGCTTCCTAAGTGGCAGCAGTGGTAAAGAATCTGCCTGACAGTGTGGGAGGCGTTAGAGACATGGATTCGACCCTTAGGTTGGGAAGATCCACTGAAGGCAGGCCTGGCAACACACTCCAGTATTCTTGTCTGGAGAACCCCTTGTGCAGAGGAGTCTGGTGGCTATGGTCCATAGAGTCTCACAGAGCCGGACATGACTGAAGCAACTTAGCTTGCACACACACAGAGTCAATTGTGCCAGGTAGTGCTGTATAAACAGGAAACCTTTTAGTTGGTTTTGTTCTTCTACAAGCTTCAGCACCCTTTCATTGAGTGCATAACATGGATAAATAATAGAATGGCCAGAAATTTGCTACTGGGTGCACAGTGACTGTGGGTCTGTCTGTCTTTGTTCTCTGGTTATATGCTGTGAGTGATGCTGTACCTGGTAGATGACCCAAGAGGCTTGGACTTTTTATAGTGACCAAGGGCAACAGTGGTGGGAAACAAGCTGGACTGGTCCATTCTGCCATCCAGTAGGAAAGCAACAACTTAAAGTTGTTCACAGCTCTTGAAAGCTTCATACTGAGGCACAATGGCAGAAAGCTTTCTGACAACTGGATAAAATTCAAATAGAAGAACAAGTGCATTCCTGTTCTTCCTTCTCTCTAGCCATGCATATAACCGATACAGGAAAAAAAAGTGAGACATGTAGGAAAAAATCAAATGACATAAATGTCTGTTGAGTAAATGCCTGCTGTACTTGTAGTATAGTTTTTAAAAATTGGTGTTTTGGGGGGGGGAGGGGAGGGGTTGTATTGTCTTGACTCTGCAAGACTGA